>JAVSCE010014669.1:0-122316 GCA_032199065.1 Smutsia gigantea | reverse complement strand
CTTCACTGAAGACGGCCATCGATGCCCTGACCCTTGGTCCTGACCGGAACTGAGTGCATTTTAGAGTTTGCTGCTGTGTCAGGGCTGAACTTCCTTGTCCCGTTGTGGTCTCAGTCCCTGAGTGGGCTGGGAGGGAATCACTCAAGGTCATGGCTGCCTTGGCCCCTGATGTGATTCCCCAGCCAAGAAACCAGGAAATGGGCCTCCTGACTCACCTGATTCCCAGCTCTGCACTCACTTCCCTCAGGCGCGGGACGCTGATAGAACCCCTGCCTAGAAGTTTGGGTACTCTGCCTGTATGAGAAACCCTTTTGGTATTCTAAGGGAATTCTATTGTATTTCCTTCTTCGTGCCCATCTCCAAGGCAAGTAAAACAATGGCACAGCCATTGTGCCCTGAGATTAAGGGCTCATTCATGGAAAACCATGCTGACACGGTCACCCGGACTGGCAGTTATGGAGCAAAGCATCTGGTGGAAGATGTGATCCCAGGAGTATGGCAGCCCTTGTTCCCAGCACGGGGGGTTGAGACATTAGCTGCAGGAGAGTGATGAGCAGTTGATGTTAAGATTATTGGTGGGACTCATCTTACCCCGAGGGACTAGGACTGGGATCAAAGGGCCAAACTGAATCTGGGAGAGGCAGCCAGGAAGCACTGCAGTAGCCTGGGTGGAAAGCAATGTTGGAAGAATGGATGACGGAAAAGTGGAAGGGAGATCAGAATCTGCATCACAGGGTAGTTTTCAATAACAACCCTTGGTTGAGCAGTTATATGATGAAATAATGAAGGGCACATGAAGAAATATCATTGAGAAAAGATGGCATGAAGTGGTCTGATTCGATGAAGAATAAATAGAAAAGTTTAACCACAGCTCACCCAAGTTACTGAGCTTTGGCTTCATGACATCAGAGAAGACGTTATAGTGAGGAAAGGTCTGGTTGAGGAGCTGACTTTCTCCGCAGGGTGTAGGGGCCAAGTTCAGACCTGCTGTAGGACCTAGGATCCCACAAACAACAGAAGGCAGAAGGCTGCAGTTGTGGCTCTGGGTAGACCTTTGAATTCTTCAGAGTTCCCCAGTTAGCCTGGTGGAGGGAAAATCAGGTGACTGAGTGGGACACCGGAGCCAAATGGAAGCACATTCACTCAACCTCTTATAATCTTATCTTGTGTAGAGATCGCTTTACACATAATAATAATAATTATTAAGTAATGTTATTTAAGTAATAAATAACCAATAAGTAACAAACAAAACAAATCCCCAAACTTTGAATGAAAATCTGATTTTTGGTCTATTCTTGTTCACTGGAATTTGAAAATTTGAAGATCTCCAAAATTGAGAAGTATATAGGAAATAAGAGACCATAAAATTAGAGAAATCAGATCTAGCAAGTCAGAATGTATCTATACAGAAGTGAACACTGAAATTTTGTGAATTGCTAAAAGTGAAAAGAATAGGACAAAAGGCCATATAGTAAATTAAAGGTCAATGTTAAGCTTAACACCAAAGGATGTGGTGCAGCGCTCAACATGAGGCAAAGAGCCATCGTTCAGTGTTGGCCTCCAACTTCTTTCACCATTTTCCTAGATAACCTGTGTTCCTTAGACATTTCTGTTTAATGTTACATTATCTCTGGATGTAGTAATTGATTTGGGGAATGAATGATAAGAGCAATTTTGAGTAAACAGTCAAAAACGATAAAATTCGCATTGATAGCTGTAAATGAAATCCCCACCTAGTAGATAGATAAGGAATACAATGATGATTTAAATACTGTTTACTGAAATGAAAAATCATATCATTTTATAAGCCTGTCAAAATACTATCTAATGATAGGATCAAGCAAATATTATTTTCCATGACATAGTTGACTAATTTGGAAACAAGAGAAATAAGTTAAAATTGACCAGAATATTTAACTCAAGAGATCTTGATTTTAGAAAGAGAAGTACTAAACTGTCAAAGCAAGAACTCATCCTTCTTCTCCTTGTTCACTAATATAATCATCAGAACCTTAGGAAAGTGTGCTTGAAATCATTATTTGCCAGTGTTGGGTCATGAAACTTTTCAATCAAGAGATATTTTTATCAATATTCTTAGCAGTCATTGTCATCTCTAATCTCACAAGCACAGTAACTTAGGCAAAGGAAGGCTTTCTGAAGATTGCAGAAGTTGGTGTGGTAGCTGACTCTTCAGAATTAACTCAATAGATCGAGTGAAGGCCTACGGTCATGATAGAAGATGAAAATAAATAGTTTAAAAGGTAGTTTTGGTGCTGTCAGTGTCTGGTTAGTCTTTTTCTATAAAAGGCAGTTTTAAAGAAACATACCCACTTTTAAAACATTTTCATCAGTTTTATCCTGAGTCCCTTAGAAAAATATGACAACAAAAGCAAGTACATGTCAAAATGTCCTCTATTCTGTTAAAAAGAAATTTTCATAGAGATACTCTTCTACGCCAAACTCTCTGCTGAGTTGGGTTCTTAAAAAAGTAAATAAGATACTCTTCCTGCCTTTGCTCAGCTTTTAGTCCAGTAGGAAAAGATAAACATATACATACACTGTTCAACACATTATGGCAATTGAAATCATGGCCCTGTTTCCCCAACTACATAGTACCATGGGTATGCCAAAGAAGATTCTGAGGGAACCAGGAAGAGCTCCCTGGAGGAAATGACATCGAACCACATTTGGGGACATAGGAATGAGCCAGGTAGGGAAGGCATATTCAATAGAATGGGAGCAACAAACATACAGTATGGGTGTGGTGTGGTGTGGTGTGGTGCGGTGTGGTCTGGCGGGCCAGCCAATATGCCCAGAACAAAAACTAGGAGTGTGGATGGGCTGGTTCAGCCAGATGCTGAATAAACTGTAATTACCCTCTGAATGGATCTATGCTTATATTGATTCTGCTACTCATCCATTATTGAGAAACAGTGAAAGGGAACATGCTCTACTACTGACTCATTGAGGATTTCCTTTCCTTTTGAGTTTAAAATTTGGGCACACACACATCTTTGTCCCAGGGAAGGAAATGGACACTAGTCAACCCCGTGTGTGACTCCTGGTCATCTCTACAGAAGAAGTGCTGAGTGGGGGCTAAGGAGGAAGGAACAGAAATGGAGGGGTGAAGGGCAACAGTGGGCAGGACTGAGGCCTGATCCTCCAACCTGCCTGGAATCCTCTAACACTTAGCAGCCTAGCCAGAGCCAGATTTACTAGGATTGTAGGGCCTGACTGATACATGGCCCTCCATGCCCATCCAAACCAGTAAGGCTAATGAAAGACCAAACTAGCTCCCTTAATGAGGCTGACAGAGGGAATGCAGCTTATAGGAGGGTAGTGGGCTCCCTGGTGGTGAGCCAGAAGGAGGCAGAGAGCCCTCACACCTGTGGAAGCAGTGTGCCTGAGGCAGGCCCACCCCACCCCAGAAACCGATGGCCGGGGCAGCGCGGCAACACTAGTCTCAGCAGGCAGGAAGTCCCCAGGAAGAGATGCCAAGGAGCAGAGGCTTCTCTGTGCACATTCCTCCTGCACAGCTGCTCCTGGGCCTAGAGCCTTGGCTCAGGTGAGGTCTCAGTTGCTGCCTCCTAGGGATGAGTTCTCGGGTGTCTGCTTCCCTACAACCTGGCACCCTTTTCCCGGTCGGCCCCCTCCCTACTCAGTGACTGCCTTGGGAGTGGGAGTGGGGCATGGCAAGGTCTGGGCCTTCTCTGGGTGGCTTCCACAGTGTCTTTGGGGAGTACTCAAGGGGTTGTGGGTCCTCTAGTGTTTTATATTGTGATCAGATGCTTTAGTAATGAGGGGTAGTTTTGTGGTATAGCGGTTTCAGTAAAAGGGAAACATACTATTATGGTAGCCTATGTGTTGGGCCTTAGATCATAGCTCACAGCTCCCCATCTTGGGTCAATTCATCCAAACTGTAAATGCAGTAGCTGAAAAAGCTATTGGTATCAAGCCTGCTGACCATAGAAACCGATGCTATTACATGACAACAGTTTGCAGAAAGCGTTACCTTTTGACAAAGGTACAAGACCCAAATCAATTTGAACTAAAAAGCATAGGTTAAATTAGAAAACTATGTCAGAAATCATCTGTTGGCAGAGTCAGTAAGGTGTTAAGCAAGCAATTGAAGAAAAACCAACTAACTGAATACAAACTAGCCAATGAACCTTCCCTACACGTCATCAGGCTTAAGTCATAGGCCATCAGCTGGGATATGTCATTGTTGCTGATAGCAACAGCATGCGGCAAGCAGAACTCCAGCCTGCTCAGTAAACAAGACCAACTTTCGGTTCTAAAGCCAGAGGCCCTACCACCCTGAGCCCTGTGTTTGTATCCAGGTGCAGGCTAGTTAACTGCTTCTCCATACAAGGCCAGTCATTATTTCATAATATCCAAGCAGGTCACAAAGGAGTCTTTGAGTCCTATTTTTATCCAGCCTCGCAGGGGTAAACATCTGGTAATTATCATTGTGTACAGGCACATCTCATTTTATATGATGGAAATGTGTCTGAAACATGTCATGCATTGCCATCATTCAAAACATATTTTAAATAGATTGTGTTTCTATTTTAAAATGTTAACACAAATTATTTTTTTAGAGAGAAAGAAACAGAGTTTAAAGAAAATCACGGCTGTGGCCTCTTATCGTATACTTTATGTGTGTATCAGCCGGTGTGCTGGAACACTGCAACGTATCAGTACTTGTGTCAACACAATGCCAAAAAATGTTATGGGAGAGCGGGATTTAAGTGTGAGACTAATATATGCTTTTCTGCTACGATATAGAGTTTTAGATGTAGTTATTATTGTGTCTCCCTGGCAGTGAACTCAGGTGTTTATTGAGGGAGGGAAGGAAGGCATAAGTAACAAAGGGAAAGACATTTCCCAGAGGGCACGGTTGGTCTGTGATTGGAAATGGGTGTCTCTATTGGGGGTCAAATACCCTCTGTAGCCATTTGGGCCACAGTCCACCTGCTCCCGCTGTGGATAAAGCAGACATGGGCAGGAAATGGAATGGTCAAAATGCTCTCCAGAGTTGTCATTCTCTGCCTGAAGCCAATGCTGCCCCTCTTCACCATATCAACTCTTTTTCTTCAGGTCATTCATTAAAATCTGGCGGGAAACATCATTCAGACAATGGTACACCGTTCTCACCTCCTCGCTTAACCTTTCCTTGATTTGGGAATATTTGTGTTAAGGACTATTTCTAAATATTTTCTATCAAAGGTTCATGTTTTAAGATGATTTCCAAAAATGGAAATCTTGTATAACACCAAACATGTCTCCCAACTGATAATTACTGAATCAAGGGCCATGGACATTTTTTAAGTCCTTGATACATACACACAGTTTTAATCTAATTCTCAGAAAGATTGTACTAATTTACATACCCAACAGCAAAGTCCAAAGACCTATATCATCTTATTATACCACCTCCAACAATTTTAATCCTTTTAAAATTTATAAAAAGAAAAAAATCACCTATATAAGCTGATCATTTTAATGTTTTTGGTTATTAATGAAGATTGGCGTTTCTTAAATTTGAGTAGTCATTTATATTTCCTAGTTAGTCGACTCTGCTAATGTTCTTTGCCCACTTTTATGGGAACTGGGTGCGCAGTCTCATGCCTGGGTGTGTGCACGTTTGTCTGTGTGGGTTTGTTTTCTGTTGTTTACCTTTTGGTTTGATTGTCAGGTTTTTTAAGTCCAGAAGTATTTACATTTTATGCAGTCAAATCTGAAAGGTTTTCTTTTGTAATTTTGCCTTTAGCTTTTAAGCCTACTAATTCTGTAACTTATATTCACAAATTTGCTTGTAACCATTTCACTCTCTTTTTCTAACTTTTCATTCTTTACCGTCTGCTTACTTACTCATGATATTGTGTCTAAGCCGCTGGACTTTTGGAGTGTAAACATGAAATGAGGATACAGTTTAAATGAATTGAGTGAGTTTCTTCCGCTTGGCCTGCAGTACGATGTAATCATTTATCAAGTTCTTACTGCTGGTTGTGGGTTCTCAACCTTACGATAAAATGTCTAATATTCTTTCACCAGATCAACCCCAGTAAGTGAATATGACTATCAAGGGTTCATAGTACTTTAACATTTAGTGGTAAAAGTTCTCTCACCATGCTTCTTTTTCAAATATTCTTAACTATTGATGATATATCCATCCATGTTTTTATATATCTTGCATTAAGTCACTTGAGGCAGAATATCTCTATTTTTGGCATTTCTCTGATAAGCCTATTAAAATATACCCATTTGGGGAAGGGTGGAAATATAATAATAATATTGTATTTATACCATTTAGCTTTTTTTTCAGATAAATATATCTGTATATCTGTTTCACTACAAGGCTTATTTTTGAATAATGGCTCCTAAATATTTTCTCTGGCCCATTCTACCTACTTAGTATTTATTCTTAAAATACTTTCATAAAATCAAAAACAGTTCTCCTAATACATATTTTCTTGGACATAAAATGGGTCATCTTTTTGTATCACACACCCTATACTTTTTGTTGCTGTTTTCTTCCCAAGTCCATTTATCCATTGATACTTTTGATTAAGTTTTTGTTTGAATACTCTTGTGGAATAAAAGACAAATAGTGGATCATACCATAAGCTCTGTTGAACAGGAACACTGTAGTTTGGTTTGGTTTGGTTTGGTTTGGTTTGGTTTTTAGCAGAAGGCAGCTCTGACTTTGGCTGTCTTTATATAGACAAGATTCAGATCAAAGCTTTTCTCTTTTGATAGAGTATGAGGGAATTAACCAATAAGAACATAACTGTCTTAGGGTTTTATGTGATATATTTTGAAGTTTTGACAAAAAGAGTATATCTAGAAATTTTTTAAAAAGAGAACAAAGCCTGCTTTTCTCCAAATAGATAACAACAGTGAACATTCAAATCATAGAAAGAGAAATAAACATTCCCAGTTTACTGAGAGCTGTCTATAAATCACACCACATTAATTGAAATAGTCTCCACAAAAGGCTGTTTATAAAGGAGAGCGACTCTGCACATGATCATCTTTACCCTGTAAGTTCTAGCAGATACCTATTTTAGAGTTCAGGGTCTAACTACTCATTGTGTCCTCATTTCTCTCTACCTCATTAGTTTGTGTGTCTTTCCACTGCTTGCTTTGATTTCATTATTTTCATTATGACTCATCCTGATATTAGACCAAACTGTAGGCCTTGATACTTATTTCATTGTAAAGATGACACAGATTTACACAAGCCATGTGAATGTTTCATGTGGTATTTCCAAATATGTAAAAGTCTGGACTTGATAGAATAGAAAAACCCAAATACTCTATTTTAACAAAAAATTTTGCTTCAAGATATGTGCTTTTTGAACATGACATCCTAATACTGTCATGTAAATATGTCTACTAAGGATTATGGATGTGAAAATTTAGTTATTTGTTTTTCAAGTACCTTCTCTATCTCCCAAGTTATCTGCCACATTATCCAAAGCTGGCATTTGCCATACATTAAATTTAGCCATTTCGCTGAGTGTAGTTATCTGCATGAGCCCTTACAAAAAAAAAAAAATTCCATGTTTTATAAGTTGTGTTCAATTAGAATTAGTTTTTATGAGGTATTGATTTTCAGTAAATTGTGTGTTACTTTTAAAATAAATTTCCAAAATTTTACATTTTTGGGTGTAGAAAATTCTCTGGATTTTCAATTTAATTTTATAATTTTTAATTCATATTTGTTATGTATGCATTGGAAAATATGTATACCTTTGTTTTTTCTTAATGCACCTGAAATGATGCTCCTCAATTATCAGAGACATATTTGAGGATAAAACACTAGGAAGCAGTCATTTAGATGAAGGCTAACCAGCGCGCCCACTGAATCACCAAGTTCAAACACAGGACATGGATCTTAAAGGTAAGAAATAATTATTAAACCCATAAGGAACATTTTTTTATTAAAAGTTCATTTGCACTTCTAAGTTGTTTAAAGTTAACAATTTCGTTGATTTAAAAGATTTTCATATCTTTTATTTAAGGATGATTACAAGTGTTGGCAATTACAAAAAGAGGTTTCAGTTCAAAATATTACTTTTACACTTGGGGTAGATATTTAAATACTTTTTTTCTGAGCTATTTAACAAAAATATAAACGTCACTTAAACTTTCATATACCATGGCACAGCTGGTTTTAGTCCTAAGAGGAAGTGTGCTTATATAAAGTACATAATAGTGAATATACACCTAAAATATGTTTAGCCCATGAAACTGAAAACATAACTTTAAGCCATACAACTTGGAATAAGGTGTTAAATAACGGTCTTTCTGAGCTCCAAAAATGTCCAGTATTTCCTCATTTGAAAGACTATTTTGGGGAAATATTCTGCTCGATACGTTAAGAGCTTTGCACTTTTGAATAAAATTCAGCTTTTACTCAGACTGGAAAGTGCCATGCCCAGTTACCACATGACAAGGCGCTTCGTGCCCAGCATTTGGCCTCTTTGTGATCAAAATGGAGCTTGTGTGTGAACACACTAGGAGAGGTCAGGGTTAACTTGTCCATGACTTCGCCCTACTGTCCTGCATCCCAGAGAGCTGGCCTCCTGCCCAGGGTTTAAGGCCCTGAACCTGGATCCGCCGCTGTTAATGTCAGAACACGGTGGCGAGCCGTGGGAAACTCCTCCCACGTCTCCTCCCGCCAGCCTGCCGGGGCATCCAGCCACAACCACGTCTCCCACCAGTCTCGCCAGGTTAGGTCCTGGGCTCTCTCCACTCACTGAAGCTTGACTGGGAGGATGGAGCAGGAGTCAGGTTCTAGGAGGTATCTGTGCTTCTCTATCCACAGCAGATGCCTCGGAGCCCTGGAGTGCAGATCACTGCCCCTGCTATGTCTGCACTGCCCTGGGATAAATGGGCATCTCTGGTCAGGAGATCTCACCAGTGTCACTGTGGTCCCGTCGTGTAAAGCCTCCGCAGTGTGGTCGTGCTGCTGGGTAACTGGTGAACTCCTCCTGAAAAGCAGGTTTCCAGGTCCGCCTGGGCTGTGGCAGTGGCTGCCCTGATGGGGAGCCTTCCCCCCTGTAAGCCCCTGTTCTGCCCTGGATCCAGGACTCCCAAGGCATAAAGTCAGACCACCAGACCACACATCCCAGTTTGGTGACCGTTGCTCATCACCGTTACTTTCTGGGATGTGACCCCACTTCTTTGCTCTGTTCCTTTGTCCCTTCAGGAGTGAATGGGGAAGATTCTGTTCGCCATATGGTCTGTATTCTAAAGCAGATCATTTAGAATTATACAAACATGGTGAAAATCTCTATAGATTTTCTACAATATGGTGAAAACCTGCCAAACTTTCAATGATTTGGTAACAAACTAAAATTGATGACCTATATTACATTTCTCTCGTCTTTTATTTGCTTTGCTCTTGGCACTGGGTTTAAGAATACAAAGTACCACAGACCAGTGGACCAGAATAGAAAATCCAAACATAACCCAAACATATAGTCAATTAATATTGGATAAAGGAGCCTTGAATATACAATGGGGAAATGACAGTGTCTTCAGCAGCGGGTGTTGGCAAAACTGGACGGCTACATATAATAGAATGAAACTGGACTACTGTCTAGCCCCATACACAAACGTAAAATCAAGGTGGATCAAAGACCTGAATGTAAGTCATGAAACCACAAAACTCTTAGAAAAAAACATAGGCAAAAATCTCTTGGACATAAACATGACTGACTTCTTCATGAACAATCTCCCCGGGCAAGGGAAACAAAAGCAAAAATGAACAAGTGGGACTATATTAAGCTGAAAAGTTTCTGTACAGCAAAGGACACCATGAATAGAACAAAAAGACACCCTACAGTATGGGAGAATATACTCATAAATGACATATCTGATAAGGGGTTGACATCCAAAATATATTAAGAACCCATGCACCTCAACAAACAAAAAGCAAATAATCCAATTAAGAAATGGGCAGAGGACATGAATAGACACTTCTCCAAAGAAGAAATTCAGATGGCCAACAGGGACATGAAAAGATGCTCCGCATTGCTAATCATCAGAGAAATACAGATTAAAACCACAATGACATATCACCTCACACCAGTGAGGATGGCCAACATCCAAAACACAAACAACAACAAATGTTGGCGAGGATGTGGAGAAAAGGGAACCCTCCTACACTGCTGGTGGGACTGCAAATTAGTTCAACCATTGTGGAAAGCAGTATGGAGGTTCCTCAAAAAACTCAAAATAGAAATACCTTTTGACCCAGGAATCCCACTCCTAGGAATTTACCCTAAGAATGCAGCAGCCCAATTTGAAAAAGACAGATGCACCCCTATGTTTATCACAGCACCATTTACAATAGCCAAGAAATGGAAGCAACCTAAGTGTCCATCAGTAGATGAATGGATAAAGAAGATGTGGTACATATACACAATGGAATATTATTCAGCCATAAGAAGAAAACAAATCCTACCATTTGCAACAACATGGATGGAGCTAGAGGGTATTATGCTCAGTGAAATAAGCCAAGCCGAAAAAGACAAGTATCAAATGATTTCACTCATATGTGGAGTATAAGAACAAAGAAAAAAACTGAAGGAACAAACAGCAGCAGACTCACAGAACCCAAGAATGGACTAATAGTTACCAAAGGGAAAGGGACTGGGGAAGATGGGTGGGAAGGGAGGGATAAGAGGGAAAAAGGGGCATCACGACTAGCAGATATAATGTTGGGGGGGCACGGGGAGGGCAGTACAACTCAGAGAAGACAAGTAGTGATTCTATAGCATCTCACTACGGTGATGGACAGTGACTGTAATGGGGTTGGTGGGGGGGACCAGATGAAGGGGGTAGTTTAATAACCATAATATTGCATATGTGATTGTAGATTAATGATACCAAAATAAATTATAAAAATAAATAATAATAATACAAAGTAATACAGTCCCACAAAGCTCAGGCTCTGGAATCAGAAATCTTGCATTAGGATCTTCTTTCTTTCATATCCCACTCTGTGTGCACTGGCAGCATGTCTGTGTTTATAGCGAGCGCACATGCATGTATGGTAAATATATGCTTTTTTTCTATTTATACAGATAAACATTTTTTAACAAACATGTTTTAGATGTAATGTTTAAATAAGAAAAATTATTTATTTTAACCATTAAAAATTTTTTTCAGTCAAAACAAAATCCATTGCCATTAACTAAGGCTTCTCTTTTGTTTATCTGGACTAAACAAGACCTTTGTAATCCAAAGGGTGACAGGAGACTTGAAAATGACTGAGATAAAATGATAGCTCCATAAATTTTATATAGGAAGAGTCAAAACAGGGCAGATTAATCATGACTGTTATTTAATTAGAGAGATTCTGAAAGGTCAATCTTATACCAAATATTCCATCCCCAAATGTTGTGTCATATATCCTCTGTATTATTATTAAAACAGTATATATTGGCCAGGTCACTGTTAAATTTTAAATATGTTACCTGGAGGCAAAATGCACAATGCCTCCTGCATCTATTATCATATTCACATAAACTGCTTCGTTCTATCAGTTGCCTGAGTCACTTTTCTGAGCTGTGCTCAGGTCATAGGAGTTTTTATTATGGGATAAGAGCCATCTGTGCAGCAGAGTATTTTTGGGGCAGACGGTCTTGATGAAGCATAAAAGGGTCAAATTCATGATGGATTTGCACAGGGGCTCAGGTTGAAACTGGGATTTAGAAAGAGAAATAAGGTAGGCCAAAGAGTATGAAACAAACAAAAACTTGGACTACATTACAATTGCTGGAACTGCAAAGGGGTTTTACTGGGGCAAAAAAAAGCAATCTGGAAAAAGCAGTGAAATGTAAATTGCCTACAGTCTGAGAGCTCATACCTTCTCACAGACAGAGAGAGATGTCTTTTAATTTTACCATTTCACAGTTGATTTTGTATCTCTCCCAGTTCCCCAGTCATCACCAAAATCTGTCTAAGACTCTGACCTATAGTCATCTCACTGTTCTTTTGGTTTAGATTGTTAATGCTCTGTCTCTAGCACAGGGAAACTGTCCTGATATTGAAGAAAAGCCGGGTTAGGCATTTGAAAGGAAAGGACTAATTCCAAGTAGAAAATATATTATTATCAGTTCAGAGATAAAACAATGTTTCAAGTCACCAGGAGTATTGATTTGGGTTACTTTTTTTTTTCTTGGCAAAAAGGATAGTATTTTTGATGTCATATGCTTTCTGCAGATTTTATATATAATTAGTCTGTTGAAACGTTTCCCTGTGGTCTTAAGTTATGCAAATGCTTTAAATTTTCTTTATGTTTTTAAATGAGTGCCCTTCCAGGGCAGTGTCCTAGTATTCACCAAAAACATGATCATTCTGAATGCCACAATAAAATAAATTAAAATGTATGTTGAAAAGATTTTAAGTGTTTTCAGTAGTTACAACATGCCATTACTAGCAAATTCGGAAATTGATCATATTGAATAGATAAAAAACTAAGTTCGCTACCAAACAGCACCAAAAGAATGTTTTCTTAATGCAGGAATATTACTGGCTGGTTTGACAAGCAGCAACACTGACATGGATGTGTGGGTATGCGCTTTAGCCCGTGCCTGTAGCAGTGCATCCGACACGAATACAGTAAGAGCACCAAGGTCATTTAAAATTTTCTAGCAGACACATTAAACAGTAAACACAGACTATGTTAACTTTAATATAACCAATATGTTCATTTCAGTGTGTAGTCCACATAAAAGTATGAATGAACTATACTGCATTCTTTCATTCGTGCTGAGCCACTGAAATCCAGGGTGCATTCTACACTTGCAGCACCTCACAATCAGTGCTGGGCTCGTGTAAGGTGGTCAGAGTCACAGGAAGCTGGTAGCTGCTGTACTGGGCCAAACCATAACCATTATTCATTTCAAGTTCAGTATGATTCATTGCCTGTCCTAAAAGCATTATAGATTTACTTCCGTACATTCTGTGTTGCTTACATTGCTCATTGCTTATAAATGCTGATCCCAGTGATATATCTGTATGTGAATGGGAGGAATAGAGGGTCATTTAGCTGGTAGTGCCAGGAAATTACTTCCAGTGCACTGAAGGTCAACATTGCCTCTAAGGGCATAACAAACCGACATTGTTTCTCAGCTTTGTACTTCTTTCAGTAATTTACAGGAGTTTCTGTTTTTTCTTCAGTACTGGTTTGCAGTTTCCTTTTTTTATGCTCTTACTAAGGTCATAGACAGGCCTCAGGAATAAAAAATAAAGATGATTTACCAACATTAGGTAACTTTTTAGAAATATTATGATTTCTGCCCTCATGGGACTAGCAGACTAGTGCATTATAGTATTAAGTGTCTTAAATGTGTTGACGTTGACTCTATTTCATAAACCATATGCATCAATAATGAAAATAGAGGTGACAAAACAGATACATTATAATATTGTTGTAAACACAGTATAATTGTTGAACACAAAAAAATGTGAAGGATTGCCTCCTTATACCCATTAACAAAAATCAATAATACTAAACCCAGATGTAGTTCATGAGCTGCCCAGTATTGGCATGTGTGAATGCCCATGACGGGCCCAAGTACAGCAGCCCACAGACACACTCAGGACTAGATTGTCATGAAACAAATTCGGCACTACTTAATATGTGTATTTGGTTGTCCCTGCATGCTGGTACCTTGAAAAATTCATGCACTTGAGATGACGGTCGGTAAATATTTACTGAAACAAGTGGAAAAATGGCCATCTGAAGTTACCTTTTCTTTTTCCTCAACCCTGTAAGTAACAACACATTTCTTACGATACAAAATTACATGCTGAGGTGTCCTGGAATGTGAGAAAGAAGAAAAAAATATTTTGTTTCCTTGCTAACTGGGGAGTAACCATCTATATTTAGAAGCCCTTTTGTTAAATAACCATATTTATGAGCTACATATTACTACTAGGTCAACACTGTTCTGGAGATATTTGATCTTTCTAATGCTAAAATTTTCAATTAGGGTGTAGTTAGTATATAACTGCAGCTGGTATATAACAACATAAGAAAAATACCATTTAAAAATGTAGGTTGAGGTGAACATCTTTTTAACCTTAATTATACATTCTCGAGGGAAAAATAATTAGCATGGAAGCATAACACTTTTTGCCATTTGGAAAGAGTAAGGTGAAAATCAGCCATTTATCCACATACTCTGTGTCTTCCAGGGGATCATAAGCAGAGTGAAATAAAAGGAACACTGCCCATTTAAAACTCACGATATATCAGCACATCACTGCCCTCTGCCAGCAGGCATGGGTGTCCAGAAATGTGCAAGGCATACTCTCTTACCCCGTCCATAGCCATGCTCCCTTCCAGGAGCTAAACTGATGGAATGGCTGGGTGAACTCTTCAGGTCCTGGTTCCCGCTCTGTGCAGAGACATGGAATTCTTTGTGCCTTTCTTTCCTCTCTGCTGCTTTCTCTGTCCTTGATTATAATCGCTTTCCTTTGCTCCTGGCTTAGAATGACACCTGACTTTGTGGGAAGAAATATATTCTTCATCTCAGTCATTAAAGATACATTCAGGGTATATGATTTGCTCTGTTACATTTATATTATAAAGATCTTAACTAAAATGTCAGAGGCAATTAAAATATTTCATTTTAAAGAAATATAAAAATATCCTATGAAAAATCTGATTTTTTTCTTTTGATCTTGATAATAATCACACAGAACTGAAGAAGAATCTGTTAGTACCGCAAACGCACAAGGTCAAATGCAAAGAGCAGTGTGCTTCCTGGGTAACCTGCAGGATGTTGCCTGTAGCTCAATATGTTTTTCTGAGGACACTGGATGCCTGCTTGTCTGTTCTCATTGAGCATCACAGATTTTAATACCTGAAGAGTTACACTAGGGAGACTCTTAGGGTTCATCCACTAGGCAGGGGCTTCCCTATGCTGGAAAGCATTTCTGAGCCATTCAAGGCAGGGTTGCCAGGGGCAGGCAGGAAGCCCGAAATCACATCCTTCCCTCTCCTTTTCCTTTAGTGAGATGCAGACTAAGAAAATGAGGGTCTAAGACTTGTGCTGTGCACATCATCTGTGCTGATGAGCACATGATATAGGAGAAGGTGGAGCAATGGCTACAGAGCAGAGTGGTTTGTGAGCAGAGAGTGACATTTGTAATGACATTGAGAATGACATTGTAATCCAGCCTAACTGGAACCTGATCTCGGTTTTGATATTTTGATGTTCTCGGTTTACTTAAATCAAAACGTCATTGAGATAGAGAGAAAAATGCCTTCTCAAACATACATAACCCCAGTGGGTTTAGTAATACCCCCCAAATGTGTGTCCACCCAAAACCTCAGAATATGACCTTATTTGGAAACAGGGTTTTTGTGAACATAATTGAGGTAAGGATTGAGATAGATCATACTACATTAGGGTGGGCCCTAAATCCAGTGCAAATGTCCTTATAAGAAACACAAAGGGTTACGATTAGCAGACGTAATGTTGGGGGGTCACGGGGAGGGCTGTACAACTCAGAGAAGACAAGTAGTGATTCTACAGCATCTCACTACGCTGACGGACAGTGACTGTATTGGGGTTGGTGGGGGTGACCTGATGAAGGGGGTAGTTTAATCACCATAATATTGCACATGTAATTGTAGATTAATGATACCAAAATAAATTATAAAAAAAAAACACAAAGGGGACACATGGAGACACAGAGAAGCCATGTGAAGACGGAGGCAAAGACTGGAGTGAGGCTACCACATGGCCAGAGATGCTGGAGTCACCAGAAGTTCGAAGAGGCAAGGGGTTATCCCCGCAGAGGCCTCAGGGAGAAAGAGGCATTGCTGACCCCTTGACTTCCAGCCCCTAGGACTGTGAGAATATAAATTTGTGTTGTTTTAAGCCACCAGGTTTCTGGTAATGTGTTTTGGCAGCCATAGGAAACTAATATAACCAGCATACAATATGGTAATTGTTTAATTAATTATATGGATCTTGTTAATTAACTATATGGACTTAATAATTACAAGATTATAGACTTAATCATTGTAAGGCTTAATTAATTTTAATTAATGATGAACTTAATTAATTATGGGCTTCCTAATTATGGACTAATTAATTATAAATCCATTATTATATGGACTTCTTTTAGTATGTCCTGTCAAGAATGACCAAAATGAGCAGAAGTCTGATGCAGAACTTTGTTGCATTTGGAAGTTGAGAACCTTAACTGGCAGAGAGCATTCCCAAATGACCTACTGACAGAAGTCACTGCACTTTTTTCAAAGGCTTTGCCATCCCTTATTACCTCCTGCTTTGGTTTTACTGGTGAGGTTCCCTCTGCTATTGTGAATAATTCCTTTCCCACCATGGATGGGTGGTTGTCACAAAATACAGAATGAGACTAACTCCATTTCTACAAAAAAAGGATAAGACAGTATCGTTTTATAGTCAAAAGACAATTTGGGTCATTTATGCAGTGGGAATTTTTGCCTGCTTAACACGTAAAAGAATTTTGAAAAACTGTGTATTCCCACACACAATGTTAAGTCAAAACTAAAAAGGTTTTGTCATACATTGAAATAGCTGTAAAGAGTGTAATTTCCAGATCAGCAAATGTTGGAGTTTTCAAAATAAAAGAGTCAACTCCACCTGAGGTATATGTTTCTAAATTTACCTAATGAAATCTAAATGCTGTAATGATTTTATACTTTGGATTGTGCATTGAAGAGCACACAAGAGCAAGCTCAAATAAGAGTTGGCTATTTTACATCATTTTTCTTTCTCCTTGAATATCCAATTCACTCCATTTCTCCCACAGAATTTTATCTTAGTATAGAGGTTTTCATGCCTGAAAGTGCTTTGTTGATTTCCATATTATTTCACTACAATAAAAATATGAACAAAAATTTCTTTGACCATAAAACTCTAGGGGTTAAAAATTTCTTCCGGATTGATTTTTCATCAGAATTATTTATTGATACAGGATTGATCAAGCAATATAAATACATAACTACAGAATATTTACTATCACACAATAGAAATATAAATGTAACATAAATATCAGAATCAAACAAGAAATACCTAGTTATAGGGACCTCTGGACCTGTGGTGGTCCATGGCCCTTCAGAGATGTCTCCAATGGAGACAAGGCTGCTTTCTCAGGCCATGGACAGCTCCTGGGCACAGACTCAGCTCTGACCAGCCATCATGATGCAGACGAATGCCAGGGTCCTGGAGAGGAGATTTGGCATCGGAACACAGCATCACTACTTATAACATGAATTAATGCATGCAAATACTTAGGACAGTATTCAATATGCCACATTTGAGAAATTATTAAGAAATTATTATATCATTAAGCAGCTGTGGCCTGATAACATATTACTCATGTTTCTAGACTAATAGAATATTTTATTAAATTACTAGTAAGGTAGACCTCTAGCATTAGTAAGGTTGAAAGATTAAAATATTGGGCATGGAGGGGGAAAAAAGGAACCTAAATAATTGCTTAATGCATTTGCACATCCAAGATAATATTTTTCTTCTCTTAAAAAATGAAAGTCAGTTTCCTAGGTTTTATTATTTGTTACTTATTTGGGAAATTGTACATTTTCCATAGTAGAACTTTAAATTTTTTTTGAATTTGGGGGTTAAGACCACTTCTATTCCCCAGAGAAAGCATTTTTGTCTTGCTTATTAAATGGTCCCTTTGCTCTGTGGCTCACTCCCTCACTGCCACTCCCTGCCAAAAACACAGATCCTGTGAGTTTTAATTTCTTTTAAGCTGAAGCATATGAGAAACTTAGTCTTTTCCAAATTCTACTTAGTATTCCTAATATTTATGTAAAAAGGCATGAAAATTTCAAACATACACCTAGATGAGCGGATATGAGTTGTTAAGGAAATTATGTCACATTACAATTATTTTCCTTGAATTACATAGAATCTTTCTTCAAAAATGAGTTATAGATGTCGAGATTGCCTATTGTTTGTTCAATGTGTTTGCATAAATCTTATCTTTTTCTGACAGCAAGTTACTCTTGAGAAGATCAATATCGGACCTGAATTATTGAACTGCTGCTGTACTTAATAAATAACATACCTTATTTTAAACATAACCATTAATTTTTTAACTGTTGGTTTGTACTATAAAAGCTACTGGGTTAAAAATGATATCTAAACTCTGGGATTTTTCAGCTAGTAGCTACAAGTGAATCTATAGTATGTTAAAACAGCCAAAAAAAATGATATCAGAATAATAATTACATAAAATTTCCTTTTGTAGAAGGAGAAGATATGAATACTAATGGAGATAGCTAATTTTTTAGAAATACTTAAGCATGAATAAAAGTCATATAATTTACTTTTAAATTCTACAGATCTACTTAGAATTTTTATTTTTAACAGGAATTGCAAAACTCAGCTGGACTTGGCATTTCTGATTTAAAATATTCAGAATATAAAGAAATAGGGAACATGAATGACTATTTCCTAAACATTTGAAAAATCTAATGTATCATTTCTGTATTTTAAGAAACAAGGCTAACCTACATTCTATCATATGCAAATATATCAAGAATTCATTTCTGTGTTCTAATTTTGAAATAAATGTTAAAAGAAAGACCTTCATATTTAAAACACAGCTATCTTCATTCAAAAAAAATGTTTGCATAAAAACTACTCCATATCCTCCTCTACAAAAGACATTCAAAGTCCTAGAAAAGGACTTAAAGAGTAAAGACAACCTTGTTGAGGTGCTCACAAATGTTCATTTGCTGGGTCAAGCTTCCCTGAGTAACTAATGGAATTGTCATTAACTGATACTTGCCAAAGCCTTACTTGGTAGGCTTTCAAGATCCCATTCCTTCCAGGTCTCACATTTTTTACCAGACAGCCAAACTGAACAGAGACTACCCTGTTTCTTAACCTTTCTTTATTGAAGGACTTAGTATCAGCATCCAGGAATGTCTCATGAGGTGGACTGCGTTCTCATTGGTACCAGTTGCCCTGTGATATCTCCCCCTCCGAGTGATGTTGCAGTGTGGTAGAATACAGTGTATGGACCAGGGATGCTGGGTTTAGGCACACACACTGTGTTAGCAGTGGGATGCACTAAATGAAAATCTTTAAACTCCATGCATGTCTAGCTAGCCTTCTTGCATTCATATAAACTGGTGTGAAAAGATGTTCCACGTAGTCGGTGGTCCTCAGAGAATAAGGACACACGTGGAGTAGCCTTGACCTGAACTGGCATCCAGGATCCTCACATTCCGATGGTCAGCTTAGGCCAGGGCAGTTGCAATTGCCCCGCAGACCCATGAGAAAGGAATAGACACTCTGTTTCATGCTATTGCGACTTTTTTCACAGAAATATTGCAGCAGAAGACTCTGTCCCTGTCCTGAGGACTCCATGGGCTGGTCTTGACAAAAGCCGCATTATTGTGGCCACATGTCTGGCTGGAGACCCTGATGGTGGAGGGCGGGCCAAGTATCTACTAAAGGAGCAGGAAGGAGGACTGGAGTTGTGCCTGTTTGCAAAGATAAGGATGAGTGTTAAAATTTCACACACGATTTTATTCTAACATGAAGATGTATATATCATGTGCTGTCACTATCGTGAGTTCGTTTTGTTTTACTTAAGTCAGAATTCATCAAATATAAAACAAAGTCAATTTAATATACACATTTGGTTGTTGTCAGTAGTGAAGGATTAAACTTGCTGAGAAACTTTCTGGGGTATGTGGCCATTGGTCTAAATTGTATGCCAACTTCATCATATTATCCCAAATTGTTCCCATGGATTCTGAAAATCAGAGATTACTTGTTCTTACTCTCAGGTACCAGGGAGTTCTAGAAGCTGAATGTGTATGAATATATATTTTCTCCCATCCCCCCTAGCTATCATAACTAACCAAAAGAATCTAATTACTGCTGACAGCAAAATTGTTTGGGTCAGTCTGCAAAACGAGAGCATGAATTTTCATCACTTATTCAAGGGTATGTGCTGGCTCTCACTTCCGGTTTCCCTGACGCATTTCACAAGATAACAGGTCTGATGCAGTCCCTCCTACACAGGCAAACTACATAAAAGCAGGGTGTAGAACATTGAACACACTGTGATGGAAGAAACAGTGTTTTCATTTTCAGATAAAGAAAGTGGAAGTCCTGTTAGGAATCTTGGCCAAGGTCACAATCTCCAGACGCACTGAATCATGACCCCCTGCATGGCTCGACAGCAGGTGTAGGGAGCCCCCCACCTCTTATCACAAGATCAGGATGACCAGAAGGAAGCTCCTTTGGGACCCTGTGTGCATTTGAGGTGCTGGGATACCAGCCAAGGGGTAGGAATATATTTGTGAGTGAGCTCACTGGAGTCTGAGATCGGGAAGATCACTCAAAAGGAGGAAGCAGTGTTGACCATTCCCAAGGACATCTTATTTATGTGGCAAATATGTTGAAGTTGGGGGAAACCTAAGCTTCAGCTCTTCCCCTGTCTTTTTTGAGAGCGCCTCATAAGCACTTAAATATAAGAGGCAATTATGTGGTAAATAATTTCCCTGGACAGGTGTATATATTTCCTGCTTTTGAAATCAGGAGCAGTAAGAAGAGTCAAATGTAGCTGAGAGTCAGTTAGCCTGGGAGGATACCAGAAGAAGCTGTGCATATTTTGCAGAGTGGATAAACTGTTAATGGTTCAATGATTTTTGAAAACTATTTGCAAAACTCCTGCAGGGGATGGATAAGTAAATGTTGATTGATTCATTGAAGGGCACCCGCTCCCAGCTCAAGTAAACGGCTGGCATGCGCACTCTGAAGCTCTATTTCTTGTTCCACACCTAATTTGCTGCTCCGGAGGCGAGCTCTTCAATCCAGCAGGCCTCAGATTGCTCCTATATGGCTCTTACCTCGTTTGTTAGTGAGGTCAAAGCAGGCTGAAGCACAATCTACATCAGAACAAGGTGATATTGGCAAGTGGGTGGAAAAAATTTGAGAGAAGAGGTCAAGTGAACAATGGCAATAAAGACTGGGTGTGCATGGTCTGCAGTGCTCTGAGGCACAGATTTATAGCCCTTGTTGCTCCCCAGAGCCTACGGTGACATCGACAGGCATAAAAGTCTAAGTGTTTGTGGGAAGATCCTCCTCCAGGATCAAGGTCTTGCTCACCTTGTTGATACATGAATAAACATTTTCACAGCGCAGTACTCTACTCTTATTTCATTAAGAGAAGATCACAAAGGTCAAGCTTTAGTATCCTGGTCAGCAGAATTGAATTTCTTCTCACCAGGGCACTGTATCCTGATCTATGGTCTAGGTCAGGGTTTAGATAGGCCATTCCAATCTTACTCACTTTCTCAAGAGTTTCTAAATTGCCCAAGGAAGACATCACTCCAAAGAATGTGAATAACCTGGATCACAGGATGTGATAAAATCAGGCCCAAATGAAAATAGCGGTGAAAAACTTATATTTAAAAATATATTGCAGGAATATCAGCCTTTTGAATGAAGGAAAGTTTGGAACAGGCTACAGCTTGGATGAACCTTGAGGACATCACGCTCAGTAAAATAAGCCAGTCACAAAAGGACAAATGCTGTATGATTCCTTTTATATGCGGTGCTCGGAGTAATCAGATTCATAGAAAGCAGAACGGTAGGTGTCAGGGGCTTGGGAACGTGTGGGAGGTCAGTGTTTAGTGGGGACAGAGTTTCAGTTTGGGAGGATGGAAAGAGTTCTGGAGATGATGGTAGGGATGGTTGTACAACAGTGTGAATGCACTTAATATCATGGAACTACACACCTAAAACTGGTTAAAATGCAAAGTTTTATGTTATGCATATTTACCATAGTAATAAAAAAGAAATAGGTAAACTTTCTAACGGTATATATAAAGCTAAACTTCCACACCTATGTAGAGAAAAAGCACATGATAATGGGGCAGTTAGGAAACAAGTTTACAAAATTGTGTAGGTACAGTTTCCAAATTCTTAATCAGCCCTGCCTCAAGGAAGATGTGAAACAAATTCTTAGATGAAAGTAGCCTAACTAGAGCTTTGTGTCACCTCAAGAGCTTTCTGACCCTTCCTAACATGGGCATGAAGAGCAGAGGAGACAGGAGGGAAGCTGGAGGGTGTGTACCACCTCTCCTGTGTCCTCACCACATACGGATTTGTTGTTTTGTTTAAAGCAGCAAGAATTCATCCAACACAAAACAAAGTCAGTTTCAGGGGCTCAATATGTATCTGACCGTGGCAAGTAGTGAAGGATCCGAAGGGGCGTGGAGAATTCAAACTTGTTCTGGCCAGTCACCGGGATGCCCTGGGTGGATTGGCAAGGGCCACAGACTGAATGTGTTCTTCCAAGGTGCACACGTTGAAGCCCCAGCCGTCAGAGAAATATGGGCATGGAGGGCTGGACATGGTACTAGCTGGACTCCTGGTTTGTGTGGATTGTTCAGCTAATTGGATCCAGGGCCGTGGAGGGGGACATGGGTTAGGTTATTACCATGTGGCTTCATACTGATGCATGGGGGCCTGTTGATAGAAGTCTCAACTAAACGTCACAGGAGGCAAATTGAACAGATTAATCAAATTAATGGAAGTGGCCAATGGAGTGGTATGTTTGTGGGAAAATTCACCATATTTGGGGGGGTCATTCTCCATGGGTCTCCTGACTTTGGTACAGCTTTTAAGCAAAGGGTCCTTGACATTTTTACAGTTTTTGATAACATGGAAGATTCAGTGTGTCCTTCCTGAGCAAAGAGATGACATACTTTCTGCCTGTTACAACAGACCAGGCTCCCCAGTTTCAGGAATCCTCCCCTGCAACCCCACTTACTGGACACACATGCCTCCATGTGAGCCTGGTTGCCCCTTCACATGGCACCTGGAGACAAATGGCACTAACTTAGCCAACGCGATGCTCTAGCCGCCTGCTACACCATGAGCTAAAAAGCCCTCTGTCTCTGACCCAGAGTCTCGTGTCTTCTGGGAGCTTCCACGAAATTGTGGCAGCCTAGCCTGCTGGTTGCAAGTTGGGCAAAATCATAGTCCCTTCACAGCTCTTAACAGTTCCAACAGGGAGCTACACTGTATCTGTGTCCTCCGAGCAGCCACATGGCTGGATAGGAAATAAACTTACATTAACCATGGGCTTTAGAAGCCTCAGGTGGGCATCTTTATTAAAATGTGAAATGGTAATGTGCATTTAGGTGCTGTGGAGATTAGAAATCCGTCATTTTCAAAATCAGTGTCTTCACTTTCTAAATGAAAAATCACTCTCATCACCAAAAAGGTGCTTCAGGGAGCAGGCCATGTGTGGGAGTGATTATTCACATCATAATTTGGTTTTACCCTGATGTACAAATTATCCAGTGGTCATGTAGATATTAATAATCCATGGATGGGAGAGAGAAAGAAAATATACAGATTCTGAGTGGAGGAAACTGACAGCAGAGCAGGAGCAGGCCATTAGCTGGGCGCTGCAGAGGTTTTCTTCCCCTTCAATAACCTCGGATGCAGTTACTCTGCCACTTAATATCATTATTTTGATTCTGAGGGGACTATGCATCTTATAAATCAGTTAGTTTGACGAATGGTTAATTTCCATAGTATTTGATTTTGTTCAAGTGACTCAGAAGCTCATGGGCCCTCTTTTCAATCTTCCATCCCTCCACCCTTCTCTGTGTTCACCATTTTCTCAGAAACTTCCCTGGGCCCTGCAAAGCAAATTATTTGGTTAGTGTACTTCATTAGAGTAGAATTTTGCATTGAGACGGAATGTTCAATTCAGGATTTGAAATTCACACCTGTCAATATGAGTCTTTTTGCTGTTGGAGAACAGAAGTAAAGTTCATGTCAGCTTTTTGATGAGTATGAAATAAACCTAAGGCAGGAGGCAGCCCAGCTGCAGAGCCACAGGAAGCAGTGAGGTTTTGGAAGCTCCACTGTATCCCACATGTGCTGCTCCAAAGCCAGGAAGCTTTTTGTGCAAAAACCACTCCAGTACAAGTCCCCCAGGCTCTCCACACATAAAATAGCCCTGTAGCCTCTCCTCAGAAATCCCGGAACTACCCCTGGATCCCCCCTTATTTTTGAAAGGCTGAATGTGGCAAAGGAAACAGCTGGGCTATAGATATCACCAGAACTCTGCCCAGCAGCTCTGCAGTGGCCAGCCCAGGCAGCTGAAGCCTGGCTCCAGGTGGCCAGGACTTGATTAGTAACTGCCAGCTTCCCTCTTTTTTGCCCCTTCTCGTCCCTTCTAACTCAGAACTGACCAGAGAAAGTGAAATATCCTCCCCTAACCAATCCCTGGGATGGCCCCTCTCTGGGCAGCCTCATGGGGCACACCTGGGGGCTGTCGTCGGGCCACAATGAAGCCTCCAACTCCCTGGCCTCTGAGTCCCTCCCAAATGCAGGTGAGGTGGCTGATTCCCCCGCTTTAGCAACCTCAGGATGCACAGCCTTGGCTTGTTCACTTTGGGGCGATTTTCATTTATCTCTACATAACGTGGTAGGAAGAGTCTGCAAGTTGCTTGTTAGTGGTTCCCTAATATAACCCTTCAGTGACTAAATTGCAAAGTTCATAAAAGTTCTTTTTTTTTTTCAATTAGTTTGTATGTTTGTATTGCCACAAGAAAGCACAGAAGTAAAGATAGTGGAAATTATACGGAACCAATAAAGTAAACATGATGGGAATGTGCCGCACACACTCCTGGCTTCGGCCTTCTCCGTGAACTTCCCTCCACCTCCACTGGAAACAAACTGCAGGGCATGGTGGAAGCCCAGGGCCCAGCATATCACAGCTGATTCCCACTTCTGTGGAAAGAGTTATCACAAATTTTACTCTCTGTGTTTGTGTTTGTTTAAATTTGTAGGGTTCACAGTTGTCCAGTTCACAATCTCCTACCCACAGTTCCAAATAAAAGTGCAGGAAAAAAAGATTTCCAAGACTCCTTTACTCCACAACTGACCCAAATGGAGGAGAAGCCAGTCACAATTCTAATCACCACCAGAATCCTTAGCATACGTGGTTCTGGGCACCTGCCCCCCCGCCCCATTTGCTGGAGGCTTTATATGATATATCATATTTGCCATGTATTTCCCTTCCAAAATCCAAAAGAAAAAAAAACAGATCTAGATTTTGAATTATATCAGACCCACTGTGTTCTGCCCCAGATCTTGGGGACCCAGCCCTTTGGCTGGTTCAGCTCTGGGGTCATTCTCTTGCCTCACATGATCACTCAGGACCATTACAGCAGAGGCCAGCTTCACACCCAGGAAAGGAACCTGGATCTCATTCCATAAATGGTGAAACTAAGGCCCAGGAGGGTTCACGCAACTAGGCTTCGACATTTTTATATGTGACAACCCATAGGTTTGAAAATTTGGCAACTTTTAAGTAGGGTAGACACTTAAAAAAGAATAATTATTAAGTCATAACTAGTAAGCAATATTATGTCATAATTATTTTATATTTCTATAACACAATTCTAATTATAGTTTTGAATTATTTTCTTGGTTCATAATACTGAATGTCCTCAGTAGATTTCCCACTGTTAAAGCTTCTGCTCATTTAAAAAAGAAAAAAGTTAAATACTAACCAAAGGAAGACCCATAATATGCAAAGTGGTTTAAATTTGGATGTGAAGATAAATTGTTAGACCTTGTTAATAATGTAGGCTTGCTCCCAAGAGAATATTTTGTCAGCATCCTGTCCAGAATATTTCCTAATTAAGTAAGCATCAGGGAAGTCATGTCCCCTAAGAGAGAATTTCCAATTCAAATAGGCACTACAAATAAAATTTCTTTTACCAAATTTTCCCACAGGGTTGTCAGATTGTTACACACAGTTGTTCATACGGTGCTCTGAAAATAAAATCAGAGAGTTTTCCCTGCTTATTTATTTGGAATAAAATGGTAAACTCCCAAATGTTAAGCCTCAGAAGGTTCCACAAAAAGAGCATCTAATTAGGCCAATTTACTTTTTGAGTAAACCCAGCCTGGTAATTCAGTTCTTTGCTACAGTCCTTCTACTCAGAGGTTGGATGCCTTTTTCACTACCATCTAATGGTAATTGTTAAAAAACAGTCAGTTATTTGGGCCAGGCAATGGGCAAAGTGTTTTGTCTGTGTTTACTCATTTAATCTAAAATACATAACCCAGTGGAGAGCCTGGGTTAAACTGAAACTTAAGTAAATGTGTAGTGAGCTGGGCAATTTGATTTCCAGACACTTCCAAAAGGAAACAATATTTTTTAAATAGTATTTTGATGAATTCTGTAAAGTGACTCATTTTTTCCAGTCAGACATTTGATTGGAGTTTTTTGACCCTGTACTCTCTGATTATAACACTTTGGAAGTTATTTTATTTGTATAATATAATCCCCATTTTCAATGGTTACTTGTTGACAAAAAGAATCAGATATGGACAAATCTTGTAGGATATTGTGGTTTTCCAGAAAAACCATCTTCGCTCAGTTTTTCAACGAAAGCTTCTAATACATTATTTGCAGCATAAATCATTTATGATGCTTCATACAGTTTTCAAGCCATTTGGCTACATGAAAATAAGAAGAAATAATGTAAATTACAAAATCAATTTTCAGTTTTTTAAAAGTCCGTGGCTGTCATACTAATATTTTGTCCTTGTCATGTTCAGACAAAGTGATTATTTTGGGTGCATTGTATTCTTTCAGAACTCAAGCTTTCAGTACTCTTCATTTTATATAATATAATTACACAGCTTATGTCAACCTCCACTTTTGAAAAGCAGTATTAGCATTCTGGCAACGGAACAGAACTCCTTAATCACTCTTGTTGGTATGATATTTGTTGACTCTATCAGAAATATCTTCCTAGTATAAACCCAAAGTGTGAAAATCCCTCCCTTCTACTGCAGAAATAGCCAAAGGCTGGTTCATAACTAGAGACAGAAATGCTTTAGAAAATGGTAAACAGGTGGCAGAGGAGTTATGCCCTCCCTGAAAATGCCATTTCTCTAAGATGCACATTCTTACAGACATTTGAAGAGTCTCTACGGACAAATGGTTGAAAAATATTGACTTCAGAGATCCTATTACACCCCCAGCCCAGATTGTGATTCTTGTGCTAAAAATGGCATTTGGCTAAGGGGCAACGTTGCCCAATCAGTGAGGGCTCAGCTCAGAGACGCGACCCGCATTTTCATCAAGATCCTTCCCAGCTGGTGTCTTAAGTTAAGGCCACAGCGCAGTCTCCTGGGCTATTAAATAGAGGATTTGGACCTGAGAGTTCACGGTGACTTTTAGTTCAAAGAGTCACATACTGTACATAATAGTCCTATCATCACTCTAACACAATTATTACAGCTTCTGGGATTATAGTTTTAAATGTTATTTTCAATACAGTCATTATATTTTTAAAGAATTAAGAATTAATAAGCAAGGAGAGAAAAATTCCATTTTAGGTTATTTTCTGATCATGAAAGTCTTCCTGCTGAATTCGCCCTCTGCTGGACTTCTGAGGCCATGTGCCAATAGTGTTTGTGTTTTAAGGGTACATTTCCTTTTCCCCCTGTTGCCTCAAAAAACTTTCAAAGTGTTTTCTGATCTCCACATTAAGGTAACTATAAATGACAAAATAGTTATCACAGTCAAAAATAATTTTAAGTCAGGAGCTTTCATTCATACATGTTTACATATTTCTCCAAAGAGATACTGATACATACACTTTTTGAAAGATGTCTAGAGTGAATTTGTTGATAACAATTTGTTGATAAATAAATGGAGCATTTACACTCTAACTACATAGCATTTAAAATGGAATCCCTTCCCCATCTCCAGATTCCCTCCAGGAAACTAAGGGCTGCAATGTAATGTGGCTTCTGTGGCAGCAACAAACTGACTCTACTTCTTCCCACACACCAGTAGCTGGGTTTTTCTGGAAACTTCCTGAGGTGCTGTGCATATGGGTGACTTCACTGCGCCAAGGAATGAAAAGAATGTGAGCAGCTTGGTGCAAAGAATGATATGATTCCAAGTTGTGGTGAATAAAAATTTGTTAATGAGCAAAGAGCAAGAAAAATGTCTTCTTGGGGGAGGAAATGTACTTTTGGTAGAATTATCAAAGGACTTCTCCATCATTCACCACTTCAAAGTTCTCAAAATTATGTCTCTTTCAACAACCTAGAGGTGCATTTGACAGTGTTCTAATTAAGTTTCTAGTGATGGCAGAATATTTGTCCCTTTTAGCATAAACAGAAAGGTGATGTTTCCATGATCTGTGTGGTATTGGCTATTCATAATATTGGAAAACCTTTTTGTATTCCTCCAGCACCCTTTTCATAGAGCAGGTTTACAGAACTTCCCCTAGAAAAGTCTACAGTTTTCAGTGGATTATAGAAAATGTGCAAGTGCTGAGGATGGTAACCAGGAAGACATCCTTAAATTCCAAAATCTCTTTTTGAATGGAGTACGCATGGCATTAGAATCCTACGAATGTTATATAATCATACTCCTGTATTTGAAAGTGGTAAGGCAGCTAAACACTTTTAAAATGCTTTAAAATTGAATCTACATTGAGTTTAGCTCATGAAGAGCTGTTAACATCACTCATGGCCATAGGAGACTTTGGTCAAAAGGTTTGGGGCCTTCCACAGGAATGCTAGTCGTCCTGGCTTGGACTTTCAGATCCCTGACAGTCTGTGATTGGACCACAACACAGGTGAGAAAACAACATATTCAGGAAATGCAAACTGATATTTCCATATGCTCGTAAAACACAATCAGTGTAAGTTAGTTCTGCAGATTCGGTTGGCCTACACAGTGATTCACCAAGATCTGTTCTTTATGTCTTTCTTTATTCTCTTCCACCTCACCCTCTACTTGGGGACAGAAGGAAGACTGTAGCAGGCCTCTAAAACTATCGGAAAGGTCAGGAGTGGAGAGAAATTCATTAAAGCACCCCTTATGCTTAAGGCAGTTTCCTTCCTAGGGCCACCTCCCATGCTTCCTGAATTAATAAAGGACACTTCTGGGCCAGAAAAATCCAATGAAATCTGCATTTCCAGTCTCAATCTATAATTGAGTCAGCAGGTTTGAATGGATGCCTTCCTTGATTGTTTTGGAGCTTTCATAAATTTGGGGGGAAAATATTTAATTGGCTTAGATATAGATAGGGAGCAGAGGGGAGCAAATATTGAAATCTGATGAGCACTGATGCTTTCAAAGGAAAATCATACTGGTCCCAGACCTCATCTTGCCTAACATAATAGGCCTGGGCAATCAAATGAATGAAAATGTCAGGAAGGGACATAATTAAATCCAACTAGTGATTGCACAGCCATGCCTTATTAAATAAGGCCACCGCCAAGAAAACTCTGGAAACCCACTGTTCTAACTCAGTTAGTTCCCTTTGCTTCCGGAGAGCCCTTAGCAGGAGGGATTGGAAATAACAGAGTGGAGCCCGGTCAGTTCGCAAATACCTAGCCCATAAGAAGCCGTAGTCAAGTTAGTTTTTTCCCTTCTTTTAATAAATTATCCTTTTTTCCAACTTCACTGAGATATTATCAATATACAACATTGTGTAAGTTGAAGGTATACAGCGTGATGATTTGACACATGTATATTGCAAATTGCAAAATGATTAATACCTTGTGTTAGCTGACATCTTCATCAGGTCACATAATTAACATTTGTTTTTTTGTGTTGAGAACTTGAAAGATACACTCTCTTGGCAACTCTCAGTTATAATATAGTATTGCTAACTACAGTCATCATGCTGCACAGTAGAGCCCAGAACTTATTCATCGTATAACCAGAAGGGGGTACCCTTTGGCCAAGGTCTCCCCATTCCCTCCACCCCCAGCCCCTGGTATCCATTTTAATATGTAAATGTATATCAATACCTAGCAAAGATAATGTTTCAATGATCTTTACAATCTTTGTCAACTGGCATGCTTTTCATGTTTTGGAATCCAGTCTAATGTTTACATGTTAAGAATCTTTCTCTAAACTTGACAGCATATAAAATCAATTTAAATTTCTCCGTCATACTATCAGCTCTGAGTTCTCAGTTCCATCTTCAAGACAGTGAGTTGACAACGTTCTCACAGGGAAATAGAACTATAGTTGCTAGTGGTTTACTTTTTAATGTAGGAAATGACATAACTCAATGTTAACGTTATTCTTAACCTCTTTTTTAATTAATAAATTATATACATACTCAGCACTAGCCCGAGCAAACAGACAAGCTTTTACTGTATCCACCATACAATTTTCTCTCACCATTCTGGAAACTGGCTTATTCCTGACTCTCTCAAAAGCTTCCTAAACACAAGGAATTTAGATAAATTACAAAAGGTTTTGTAATGGTGTCCCTTTTACAGATCAATATAAAATGGCTAGCTGACCTGGAAGAGGGCACAGACCAGAAAGCCTTTTGTTTTAATGGAATCTTAAGAAAAATGAATTAAAAAAACATGCTTTTAATGCCTTCTTAATAAATCAAAACAAGGGATAGTTTGTACAAGGGTAAATGTGACTTTGACAAAATCTAATTACATTATTTATGCAAAGAATAATCCTGGACATTGTTTTGAGAACCATAAATTTCTTAGTTACCTCTTTAGTATCAATATTTTTCTGAATGCTAACCAATACATGACATTGAGTATTCCAATATTTTGAGAATTATTTGAAACATAAATTTTAAAATTCATATATTAATGAAATTAACTCATCTACAAATTCACATATTAATCCAAAAACGGGATATATTTGACCAATGAAAATATCATCACTTTAGAAACTTAAGATGTATGTACACCAGAGTGCTAACATTTCTAACATGCAACTTAAAAAATGTGGAGTATTTCCTTTGCTGTCAGCATCTCTTGCTCCCTGAACTTCAAAATAATTATGTCTTAAGTGCAAGACAAAATTTCAGGTTACATTTAAAATAATTGCTTCATTTTTATTTTTCCTGTGACTTTCATTAGCTGTAATATTGGAAGCTAATCGGAAAAAAAAGAAAAACATCTTAAAAACTTTGTGCAGTTATTTTTTTCTTATTTGAAGAAGTAAAATGTACTTAGTGTTCTTAAAAAGCATCTAAGCCATAGGAAAATTCACTTATTAAAAATATTATCTATATTAATATTGATATTTAAAATCCTTTATATTTTATTTGGCTTCTTTTTCTTTTTAAAGTATAAAATTTCTCTTCCTGCTCGTGGAGTCAATAAACGAATACAGTGCTGTGAGCGACCTGAGAGGGACACAACCATTTAAAAACATTTTAAATTTAAAAACAATCATTGTAAAACATTCTTTTCTGTTTCTTTTTTTAAGTTTCCTGTTGGCCTGTCACATTGTGATCTCACATCCCTTAGAAACCATATGGGGAAGTAATAAAGTGCATCTCTCTGTCCACAAAGCAGTGTTTATTAAATAATACAGAAATACTGGAGCTCATTGCAGTTTGTTATTAATGGCCATTCAATCACACACAGCAAGGGAAGAGACCAGTACACAGGAAACACCCGGGAAAGGAACAATGGATAATGGGCTAAAGTTTAACAGTTTAATTTTTTACAAAACACAAAAGAGCCCAGATGTGACCTTAGGCAGAACACAAAGTTGTAGCAAATTGCTAGCAATTGCTACTTAAAACAGGCTCCTAGCAAAGACTAGGAAGCACAGGACTTGCCTCAAAAATATTTTTTTTTCTTGAGCACCACATTCTGCACATTGTAATGCTACATACAGTGCAAAGAATTAAAAGCCTTCAACAGCAGACATTAATACTATCTCTCAAATATTTCTTCCCCAGGAATTTCAAAGATGTATAAACATATGCTTGAGGATTTAGCTCCATCTACAGGAAATGGGAAATAAAACAAATTCTTTGTAAACAACATTCTCTCAGCACACAGCCTAGTATTAAGATGTTTTTGCTTCTTGTAAATGATGCTTTTGGCTGCGAAAGTTCCAGAGAAGAAAGAAAAGTGAAGAGATGGGCCACCATGCAAGTGACACATTCACTACTGAGGCATTGAATCAATTTTAGATTTTTTTCTCTTCTTTGTAAAATAAACAAACAAAAAGTAATTGTAGGTTCACCTGTTGTTTAAAAAAAGAAAAACATCCTCAGGTGGGAAGTGGTGATGAGGGAAATTGGGGGAGGCTGGGGCCACAAGACGGGACGGAGTAAATGGAGAGTCTCTGCACCTTCCTCGCAATTTTGTTGTAAACCTAAAACTGCTCTAAAAACATTAAATCCAAAAAAAAAAAAAGGCATCATGTAGGGCCCACTCAGAGCAAGAAATACCCATCTTCACACCAGGCCTCCCACTAGGAAAATATGGTTGTTTTAGATTCCTCTCCTCTGTGTTCCGGATCCTGCCTATCCCCAGGTCCACTGTGGCATCTTCCTGGACGGCCTCCCTCCCAGGCCACGTGGGCCGCGAGGCTCCCAGCACTACATTACAGCTAGTTAAGACCACAGTTCATCTCACAGACAGGCACACACGGCCTTGTTCCCAGGTCTCCCAGTCGTGGGAGTGGGTGGCTGGTCTGTGAAGGTTCAACATTGCCTTTATTGGAGAATCTGTTCTCCAGGTTGACACCCAAGGTCTGGAGTCTGGGACCAGATAATCAGGCCAAGCTTCCCTTATAAGGAGATCCTCTTGCTTTCAAGGGCTGTCCTCCACCTTCTACCAATGCAGTGGCCTCCAGATTTCTGAGACCAAATGCCTAATTTTTCATCATGACTACTAATGATTAACTCCAAAATTAAGTTGAAGATGCTCTAACTGCATAGAGATACTCCTTGTTGATATATACAATTTCCGTTTCTAAGTGAAGGCACGGCATCTCAGAATAAAAAAACTATGTCTGGGCCAAGCCATCTTCTAACAGAGATGATCAGGTACCATCCTCAACCTCCTGTGAGTTTATATGGAAATTATGCCACATTTCTGAGATCAGACCCACCCAATCATTTTATCCCACAGCAAGGTGAGAATTTGCCACAAAGAGAATGATCTCTACCCTGGGATCATAGGCTTCTCAATTTCCATAGATTAGATGTTTCAGCCTCAAAGCTTTGAAGATCTATTCTCCTTCAGGTTGCCATTACTTATGCATGAATGATAAAGTCATGAAGTCTAGGTTCTGCTCTATTAGATAATGCATTTGGCTGTCATATGATTTAGAAATAAGCTCATAACAAATGAACTGCAGAGATTCTGGTTAAGTGTGGTAAGTGGAATATATTCTCATGCATGTCTGCTCCTCCTGGAAGTCCTACTGAAATGGCAGAAAAGATGTATAAACTCACAAAGTGAACAACACCCAACTATAGACTTTGTCTCTGGGAGCACAGGGGTGCAACAGGCAGCAGCAACGTGAAGTGGGCACAGGGCCACGTACTGAGGGGGCCTGGAGTGCGAATGCTATTAGTCTCAGCTGGGAAATGGGAACCTGTGGACAGGAGGAAATATTCTTAATTTCCCCAGTTTCTGCTGAAGTTGCATTTAACATTACTCACTGACATTTTATGTTTCATGTTCACTCCTGTACACACACTCCAGGTCCTCAGGCCCTGCCAGAACCTTCTCAGTGGAAAGTCTCAACCATTTGTATATGCTTAGGCCTTTTACTATATCTGACAGCTCCCCAAAGTACTTACATGTAAAATCTGGGACTATACAGTGAGAGGCCTTGACTCCCCAAGAATGAAATACTGACTCAGGAAACAGGGAAAACTGAGGTAGAGAAGAAAAGATGCAGAGGAGTGGACGGTGTCTGTGAAATCGCAACCTATTTGTGTACAGACTGTGTGTGTGTGCCTAGCATGGAGCAGCCCTAAGTTTATCAACAAAGAGACCATAGTGGTAGCTAATGCAGACTGAACACAGTCCGCCAGGATGCATTAGCCAGAGCAGGACAATTACATGCGTGTGCTTGACCTCTGACATTCTAAATAAACCTGTGAAAGAAATGCACTCTTTCTGGGTAATCTGTTTGACACATCACTCTAATCCCTTTATCACAAGCCTACCTGATTATGCTTTCAAATATTTGAGGATAGCTGCAACGTCCAGACCCTTCCTTCCTGGGATTTTTTTGCCCAGAGAGCCACCACAAGCGGTCTAACCATTACTCATGTAGAATACTGTTGAGTATCTCCATCATCCCGAAAATGTTCCTTTGGGCAATACTCCTTGGTCACTGTTCCACATAAAACTGTCTGCTTTCAGAGGTAAATAAGGAGTTGGGAGAAAACCCATGTAAGAAACTAATGCCTGACTTCCAGTTCAGCTTCATCATGTAAAGATCTTGAAAGCTATCACTCCCACTCTTACAAGAGAAAAGCTAGACAAACTGAAATAAAGTAATTTTCTTGGACCCCTCAGAGAGCTGAGGTTGCAGGGCAACCTGCCACCTTGGAATCTGGAGACAAGCAAAGCCAGAGAGAGAGCCACAGCCTAGACCTGCTTACCTAGACCAGAAGCTTCTGGGGCCATAAAAGTGAAGCAACTTCTAAATTAGTTTTGGTGAGTTGCTGGAAGGTGAGGTGGAATAGTAAGGGAGGGAGAAACTGCTGGAGGTCACAGTCCTGGGACGTGGGGCCCACACATCCTAGGCCAAACCTCAAGGTAGCCCAGGCTGTTCTCATGGTGAAGACCCAGAAGATCACCTGTGGCTCTGGCAAGGAGAGGGGAAGAGCAAGCCAGGTGAACCTGGAACCTTCTCTTTACCAAAGGCCTACCTTCAGGAGGAAAGGCTGCCAGCTCACCTCAGCTGGGGTGGCCCTTCTGCAGGCCAGCCCCCCTAACATCCGTGTCTCGCTCAAGGGAGTAAGACAAAAACAAAGCCAGTCAGGAGGTGAGAGCTTCAAGGGAACGGGGAGCTTCACTGGAGGGAAAGGAGGGGGCTGGAGAGAGACACTCATGAAGGTAACAGCGCCAAGGCATGGGCCCCTAGGACCCTGACGTCTCCTCCCTCAATCTAGGGCATTTGCCTGCCCCACGTGCTAACCACCCAAACTTAGGGTCCTCTATGAAATGGTGCTTTATACCCGCAGGAGCCGCAAGACAGTCTCTGAGGATTATTTAGGGAGCCCCAAAGTCAAAGGGGAGCATAAACAAGCACACTGAGTCCTCGGCATATTTAGCTACAGCAAATATCCACAGCCCAGCCACAGCCAGATAACCACAAATCCTCCGACTAAAGCCTGTTTACAGTACTTGTTACCCAATACATGCCTGGCTTTCAACAAAATTTACTGAGCATATCAAAGGACAAGAGAAAGTCCAGTGTAAGGAGACAAAGCAAGGCTCCATCTATATCAGACAACGTGACACACAGAGATTTGCTAAGAGGCATTCAAATAATAAGTGAGTATGTAGTTTTTCTCTAAGAACATTGCTTTTCAAGCAATCATTTGAGTCTAGGGCCTGGGAGAAGTCAGTGCCCCAATAACAAATTTCCTTTTATGGAAAAAATAAGTATTGAGGTAACATCTAAGGTTTAGTCTTCTAAATGTCTTGGCATTTGAATTTGAGTTTTAAACTGACATGAACATTAGCATTACAATTGGATACACACTTGTTCCATTGAGTATTTTATCTGATGCTGAAAGTAAGAAAAAATGCTTAGTAATAAACTGTTATGTTCCACATCCTTTCATCAAATTGTTTTTGATAAATATAAAATGTCATATCCTCTTCCATACAACAAAGCAAAATAAAAAAAGACATACTCTGAATAATTTTAAGATGATGCTCTTCTTCTTCATTTATATTTTGACATTATTATTCTCTCTTTTAAAAATCTGCAATAATAGTTTTCATTTAGGAGTCCTTTCAGAGTCGTCATAGAAATAATATATTATGGGATTAAGCCAACTTTGAGAACAGGTAGCAGAGGATTTGAATTTAGCTGGCTAACTCATCATATTTTGAGAAGCTATAACTACCTACCTACATACATCTTTATTTTCTGAAGTTGGGATTATACCTACTTACATACATGTGTGTATTTTATACCTTATGTGTCCAACTGTGGTCTGTGGGTCAGCATCTCACGGGCCTGCTGGGAATGCGGTCTTATTCCCCACCTGAGGTCTGTTGAATCAGAATCCCATTTCATAAGATTTCCAGGTGACGTGCATGCACATTAACATGTATAGAACTACTGATAATGGCAACAATATTTTCCCAGAATGTGCTATATAAAGTTCAAGTCCAAGTTTATTTTTAAATTTGTGACCACTGCCTTTTTGCTCATTTGTTTCATGCCCTCCTTCCAAAATATAAATGCTTAACATCCGAGAGCAACTGAGTGTTCCAAGCTGAGAGCTATTCTTGCCTGTCATTTTCAAGTAAAATAGCTTCACATGAAGTAACATCCCCCCACCATGCCACCCTAAACCTAGGATCTACTCCCCTACCAGCCTCTCAAAGGTCAGCGTCTGCTGATTGAATTAACAGAAAGGAAAGGGATGTGGTCTCATGTCTGCTCTTGAGTGATCCCATGCCATACACTATAGGTTGGTTCTGCTGCATTTACAGTCAGAAGAGATGAGGTTATTCTCCTGGCAGACAAATGGTTATATAATGACATACATGTTGTATGGTAACAATTCCCATTCCAAAAGGCTTAAAATAGCAAAGTTTATCTCTCATTTACCCCGTGTGTGTGTGTTTGTGTGTGTGTGATATCAAGTATCAGTTTCTTTTTTCTTTAATGGATCATGCTTTTGGTGCTATTTGTACAAATTCATAACCAAACTGAAGGTCTTCTAAAACTAAGATAACACATTCAGAGAATTTATATACTGCCCCTCAGCAAAGGCCATAGAATGTTTCAGCATTTCAAACCAAACCAAACATTCTTTGGTACAAAACTTTAGTTATAAATCTATCTTTCATAGATTATTATGCATACCTTGATTGACATAAGAGGGCCCAAATATAGTCAAGGTTAACATCAAGAAATAGCAGCTAAACATTCCACTTAAAAATTCCGTCATCAGGAGACCTAACTGATGAATCTCCAGAAAGCCTGGTCATCAATTTTTTTAGGAAGCATTATGGAAGATACAAAGCATTACGCTTATGTAAGTCAAACATGAGCTTGCAAATAGTACAATATCTTTATTAAAAACACACCAACTTTGAAATTTTTCCATATTTCTCATTTATAAAGCAGAACTTTAGATAAGATTGTATTTAAAAATCTAAAAAATACTGGAATGCTGACATGGAGAAAAATTGGTCTGAGAACAGTTAAAAGCCTGTTCTTAATTGTCCCAGATGTTGCAGACAGTATTAAGACTATTCCACTTGCTGAAACATTGCCAGGCTAGCTTACCCACCTATGCACATGATTTGGACACGAGCGTCAGGAAACAAGCTGAATTGTATAGCATGTAATGTTCCCTCCCAGACCCATCGAGGGCAGGATCGAGGTTAGGAGGGAATGGAAGATGTTGCCTCTGAGTATGAACCACCCAGATCCAAGCTTCCCTGGTCCATAGTCACCCACTCATCTATTAAATATCCCAAGTTTATGTAATATTAACTAGACTTTTGTCCTTTATTTTTCACCCAATCCCCAAATTATAGATATTATAAAGTCCAGATACCATGTATAAAAAAAAATTAAGTGTCCACAGTTTATGGCTCCAGTGATTTCTGTGCAGGTGAGCAGATCGAGGCTGTGACTCTTAAGGACCCACCTTTGTCTCCAGATTTCAGGGTGTTGCGTAGCCCTGAGACCTCAGTTCTGTGATGGGCCAAAAAAAAAAGGCATTGATTTTTTTCAGTTAGTCCAGCACTTTTGTGGTAACTACAACTTCCAAGCTCTTCCTATGTCAGAGTTGAAGCTGTAAGTCTCCCACCCCTTTTTCTAACGCACCTGTTTACCCACTTCTTCCCACCTGAAGAGCTGCATTTCCCCTACTGTGCAAGCCAGAATCTGTTTCTGTACTTGGTCACTGACTTCTCTATGTTACATTAGAGCCCTGATAAGCCAGTGTTATTGAGAAAATGTGGGAGATAGTTATACCATTATTAATTATATCATATAAGCAAACAATAAATGATTCTCAGTGATTGAAAAAACACACCATCATCCCATAAAGCTCACAAGATTTCCAAAACAATTATACTGAAGGTGAGTAAACAGTATTCAAGGGTATAGAGAATTTGAAACCACCAGATAAAAAGATCTGGAAGATGCTCTTAAAAGTTCACCATTTCTAACATACAAAGCAAAAAAAACAGTTTGTATTTTGACTCTGAGCTCTGATAAAGGAGCTAATGCATGTGCATGCGTGTGTATTTTTGACCCTTATTAAGATTTTAATTTGCCGTCAAGGGCAACTTGTCACAGGAAGAAGAAACTATTTTATGATTTATTTGCCAAGTGTGACTCTGACAGTTGAGATTAATTTAATCTGAGCTTTCATGCATTAGTATTCAAAAGGAATCTAAAGCAGAGAGAAGTATTTGGTTTTGTTTTAGCTTTATAAGGAAAGAAATGTTTGGTGTATTCTCTGTTTTATGATTATGACGAGCTGGTGGATTAAATGGTTTTGTAGTTAAATACAAATATAGCTTAGGAAAGAAAGCTCATTCCAAGATGAATTGCTGTCCTGCAGACATGTGCTTGACTGACACATGGCCATGAGAAACAGAGGCTGTAACATTTACCCTGGAAAATAAATGTTTATCTCAAGCACCAATTGACATTTCTCACTATTGCGTGAATGTCAAGCACTGTTTCAAATCACTTTCCTGCGTGGGTCCTGGTATCTCAGCCTGGGGCCTCTAGCCAATATCAGCTTGGTGAACCTTGACTGGTGGCTTACTTTTATTTCCTGGAAATTCATGTTCTTGTTGGAAATACCATCACCAAATTCAAAACGAGCCAAGCGTTTTTGGAGCTGAAATAAGCCTGCAGAAACAATGTAAGCCAGGGCTCTGCACTCCGTCCAGAGGGTGGTTCTGTGAGTTCTCACCCATCCCACTGAAGTCAGAAGCCTCGATCAGCCCTGACCTCTGACCCCTGGCTGAGCGCTTTGTCACTGCTAAGCCCCAGGTTACTACTGTAGCCTAGAGACCACAGGAAACACAGGACACCCCTCCCGTGGTGCCGACTTCCTCTTTTCCTTTGTCTTTTTGCCACCTGCATCCTGCATACAGTGCACGCCTGAGGAGCACACACCCCTCCCTCCTCTCCTGTCTTTCCATTCAGCCTGGGAGTCCCTCCTCACCTCTTACCTAAATTGCTGCCACAAAAAGCCTTCCTGCCAAGGTTTCTACTCCTGCTTTCCTTCTCCTCTCCGTGCAAGTCAATGGAAACATTCACACGTGCGCGCACGCATGTTTTACACCATCATCTGTAATCATTGTTACTGAGAGTGTATCACAGGCCAAGCCCTCCATGAGCTCCAAAACTTCCCTTCAAGCAGCTCCTGTGACTCCAGCGACACTCTTATTGGACAGACTCAGGTGGTGGTGGTCTGTGTCATCAACTTAGAGGACACGAGATCTCCAGCCACGAAGTTTATTGCCTGAAAGACAGAATGTCTGTCTCTAAAGGAGAGAGCAGCAGGGGCAGCAAGGGGGAAGCTGCTTAGAAAGGAATTTGAGCGGGAAGTTGGTCCCGTGACTTCTATGCATTACAGGGTTCAGGAAGAGGGGTTGCTAATTGGATGGTTTAAAACAAGTATGTCTTGTACATTTTCTATAGGTTGAGCTCAGCTGGTGCCGAGTTGCCAGCTGATGTAACTTAGAAGATATGTAGGTAAAGGGAAGTAGGTACCTTTTATGGTAAGGGCAGGTTACCTTTGCCCTTTCTGGTTGGGTGGCTAGTCGTTGCTAGGGAAACTATCTAGAATGAGGGTCACTAGAACAATGGGTGGGTTTTCCAGTAACCAGAACACAGTTTTCTTAGAACTAGGTTGGGGGTGAGGCCTTGGGGTTATTCAATGCTGGGGTGCAGCTGCTGCAGGTGATACAAAGGGGGGGCTTGCTATGCCCGGAGGCAGTTCTGGATTCTAACAGTATGTACATACAGTGACTCCTCAACTGCACTGCAAGCCTCTTACCATTAATGATTGAGTCTTACTGTATATGATTGGTCCAGAATAAATTCAGTGTCTACTTTGAGTGCCTATATCATTCAGAAAAGGAAAGCTAAGGACACCCACAGGATGATGATGACATAGATGCTGCAGTACCAGTGACCCAGTGACAGGGCTGCTTAGAGGAGTTCATGGGTGTTTACAAGGGTAGTGAAGATTGGCAGGGGCAGAGTGGCTTGTCTGAGCTCCTATTCATAGGGGTGCAGAATGCATGGTGCCCTGGACTGTTGCTACAAACCCAGGAGTAAAAAGCCTCAGCTCAGAGTCAGAAGTGATGGTATGCTCTGTTTACACAGAGCTTCCCGAAAGTCAGCTTCCAAACTGAGCAGAGTTAGTGGGGGATGTTCCAGAAGCGTCAGAAGGTATAATTGCCTTACACCCAGCATATTCTAATAGAGGATGCAAAACCAAGGACTTGGAGCTTTTGAAAGTGAGGCAGACCCCAGAGAGCCTGGATCTCTCATGTTCAGAATATAGATCTCACACAAATGGTGTAATTCTGGGAAGGGAAATAACTTCTATATTTTCATACATATATTTTGCTCTAGAAGCTACGAAATGCTGTCACAATATGACCATATTTCATTTGATCAACAAAATTTCTTTTAACAATTCTAGAAAACCTGTAAATACTCAGAAATGTGATATCACATTTATAAACATCCTGTAGGAAAAAGAAGAAATTACTTGAAATTTGTAGGCGTTCCACTAGAGGACGTAGCCTCCAGCAATGTGGGACTGGAATATTTTCTTCCTGTAAACCAAGCAGAATTAGAACTCTAGAGAAACCTCCATCTATTTAGAAATTAAAGTGCATATTTTTAAGTCATGCATAGCTCAAATAAGAAATCCCAAGAGAAATGAAAATCTGTTTTGAAATGAGTAAAAGTGAAAAAGCACAGTAGTGTGTGGTATGCACCTACAGTATTCCTTAGAGGAAAACATATGACTTTAAATGACAGTATTAGAGAAAACAAACGTTTAATATTAATTATTAATGCTTTCGCCTTAGGAGGATACAAAAAAGAGCAAACCAAACTCAGAGTAACTAGGAGGAAAGAAATAATAAAGATTGGGTGGAAAGACTTTATGAAGTAAAAACTAACACCAATTTAAAGTTTTAAAGGTAGAAGTTATTTATCTGAACACTTTCTGGAAGATAATTCAGCCATTACTCTCTTCTTACACTTCAATTCAGAAATTCTTCCAGGAATTTCACTCTAACAAGTAATCTAGAATAAAAGCATTTGTGCATAAAGATTTTTATTAAAACTTTTTAGGTTAGAAAGGATACAATGTCCTTAAATGTCAATAAAGTGGAATATCATACCAGCATTAGTAATGACATTAACAATAATTTCATGAAATGATGGCATGCTTCTAAGTACAAAAGCATGTGTGGTGTGATGTACTTATCTATACCAAAAGATTGAAAGAAGAATATTAATCCATCACAATACAAAAAGGTTGTTCTTTGAGATTGATAAACTAGATGAACCTTTTGCAAAATTATTCAGAGAGAGAAAGTGGGGGAGAGAATAGCCATATGTGCATTAAAGAGAGAATTCATAATATAAACCTTTGACAAAGAAAACACCAGGCTCAGATAGGTTCACTATTAAATTGTCAAATTCAAGGTAGAAATAACAATTATAAAAACTTCCTAAAAAAAATGGAAATGGCAAAGTGTTCCCTAATTCATTTCATAATAAATAACCTTTTTACCAAAACCAGACAAAAACATCAAAGAATATACTCAACATAAATAAAATATAATCGATCTAAACTTTAAAAATCTCATCAAAATACTAACAAAGTAAGTCAAACATTTAAAAGGAATGTACACCACAACCAAGTCAGTTTTATTCTGGGTATGCAAGGTTTGGTCAAAAAAAAAAATCAGCTGATATAATTCACCACATAAACAGAACAAAAAGAAAATACATGATCATTATATAGATAGAGGTATTGCATTTGATAAAATTCTGTACACATCCATGAAAATTCAGAAAAATCGGAAAAGCACTGAAATAACTTCTATATTTTATATGTTTAGAAATGTTTTTTAAACCAACATAGATGTTCACAAAAATAAAGGTTTGAAGAACTAAAATATCCTTTTTTTACAGGCTATATCATTGTCTGTAAAGTCATAAGGAATCCACAAAATTAATTACAAGGATTAACTAATAAATTTAAGAAGGATGTAAGTTATAAGATCTTTTTACAAAAACAAATAATGATTCTGTATATATTCAAAACAACTACAGAATGTAATTTAAAAATCATTTAAAATGCATTGAAAACCACTGAATACCTAAGAATATATTTAACAAAATTATGGAAGCTACTTGTGCTGGAAAATATAATATTGGAAAGAAAATCCAAATAAAGAGAAAGATACACCATGACCATGGCATCACCAGAAGGTCAAGCCTCTGAACAGTCACCTATGGATAAATGTCATTCCAGTCCATACCCTGGAAGAAATTTCTTTTGTAGAGACCGACAAGCTGATTCTAAAATTAAGTGGCTATTCAAAGGACCTGAATAGCATAAATTATTTTGATAAGAGATATAAAATTGGAAGAATTATACTATATTATTTCAAGACTTGTTATAAAGCAACAGTAATCAAGACAGTTAAGAGTGGGCATAAATTTAAACAGACTAATGGAACAGAAAAGAGTCCAGAAACAGACCCATGCACATACATAATCAACGGATTTTTTACATTGATACAAATACATTTCAAACAGAAGGGTTTATTTTTCAACATATGGTGCCATATATCCACATTCTTTAACCCCTACCTCACATAAAATTTACAAAATTTATCTGAAATGGATTATAGATCTAATTGTATAACATTTATTACAACACGGACACAAAAACACACAATATGAATTTTTTTTACACAATATGAATTTTTAAAATGACAAATTTGATGTCAAATTATAAGCTTTTAAAAATGATAAATTGGAAATTATAAAATTATAAACACCTGTTCTTCTAAAGACACCATTAAAGAAGTAAAATTGCAAATCATATACATGGATATATATATATGTCATATATACAAATACTTATCTACAATATACAAACAGTCTTACAGCACAATAATAAAACAATCAAGCTAAAAAGAAATGGGCAAAGGGCTTGAAGAGTACTTTACAGTAGGTTGGCCAATAAATACATGACAAAACGCTCAGTGTCCTTGGTAATCAGAAATATGCAAATTAAAAACAATTAGATACCACTTCATTGGCAATGTAATGTCTGAAATTAAAAGGCTATTTGGTATAAATATCAAATATTGGTGAGGAGGTATAGCTGCTGGATAGCTTATATACTCCTGGGAATTTCAAATTATGGCCCAGCAATTCCACACATAGGTATTTATCTAAAAGAAATGAAATGTATTTCTAAAAAATACATTTAAAGAAAGTTATCCATGGTAAGACTTGTATATAACCCCCAACTGAAACAGCCAATGGACCATCTCTCAGCAAAAGGATAAATAAATGGCAGCGTATTCATGCCACTGAACACTACTCAGCAATGAAAAATAGCAGATGGCACAGACTCGCTATGACATGGAAGAATCTCAAACATGCGCAGAGGAACGTAAGCCAGAAATAAAGGAATCCACACGGTGTGAGCCAGTTATTTGCAGCTGTAGAGCAGGCAGGACTGAGCTATGGTGATAGACAGAAGGTAAGTAGTTGCCAGGGGACACAGTGAGAGAAACCCCGAGACACGCTGGAGAAGCTAGGAACTCTTGAAACTGGCTAAAGGGGAGCTAAGAAGGTCACAGGAGATGAAATGTTCTTTCCAATTCCCCCTAAGATATTTGAGGGCATGGTAGTCTTCGGAGTAAGCTGGCTACTCATTAGCATGTCTAAGCTTTGCCAGGTGGTTGGTTAGCCACAAATACTATGGAAACTCTGCTTTAAGGAGGCAGGAGAACCATGCATGAGGCACACATAGCTTAATATAAAAAGGTGTATCCAACAAATATTTTTAATTAGAATGAAAATTACAATCAAGCAGAGGATTCTGTATGTTTAAAGGAGCCACAGGAAACTGGAAATATAGATGTCTGCTATTTTTACGCAAAATACACTAAGAACCCATAACATAACTTGACATATATATGTACAAATAAGAAGGGAAGGGATGTTATTGGAATAAATGAGACTGGATTATATCAAGAATGGAATGTTTAAATACTCGAATGATCTAGCCATCTCTTTGTAGAAAAGGCAGCATCTGCTGTGATAAAGAGTGCCATCTTTTGTTCTTCAAAGACACAGATAAATAAATGCTTGTTTACAGGAATTTCGTTCAGGCATGCATTCCAGTTTTCCACACCTACAAATGCCTTACAATAAATAGTGAAAGAAAAGCCACCTGTTGCACCTCTATCAGCAGAACCAAAAACGTTATTCTGAATGATGTTTGGCACATGGCCTTTATGATTCTTAAAGGTCAGTTGCTTTGAAACGATTTTCTGTACTGCAGAGCCACTATCCACATCATACCTGGAAGCACAGTCCTGTCCTGTCCAGGCAGGGCTGGCCAAGGTTGCCAGGGAGGAGTGATTAAACCTGTTGCTGGACTCCTGGGAGCTCTATGCTCTGCCTTTTGGGGCCACTCACTCTGCTGTCATTCTGTGACCGTGCTGCGTGAATGGCCTGATCTCTGAGTTCCCTGTCTGTCCTTGGGCTCTGGACCACAAACCTTTGCCTATGCTCTTCTCCACAGCCCCCCAGGAGCGTGGGTTTGCTTGCCCTGCCCTGACCCTGGGTCCCTCTGTTCACATCTAGCTGTGTCCCACTAGACTCCCCTTCCTACCACTGGAGGCTGAGGCCCACCTGGGGACCCGGATTGAGACACACCCAGCACTTGAAATCAATAAAGCCACAAAGGTGGTGTGGCCTCAAATTCTCTTCTCTCTTGTCTCTTGTTTTGCGGGTGTTCTGTGACATCAGTTGAGCTCTTTCCGGGGCCTGAGGTGCCCTCTGCTCCTCTTTGAACTTCACTTTTCTCCAAGGCTATGCTTCTCAGCATCTGCTCCAGGCTGGAGAGAGCGGGGCCACTATACACTCTTAATCTGCCCCCCCCCAGCTACTCATGAAGGCACTTCAGTTCCCAGAAAACCTAATGGAAAATGCTCTGTTCTGGAAGAGCCATTTCTGTGCCAACAAACTGATTTTTCACTTTAACTATGTTATTATCCAAGTCTCTTAAATTGGACCATTTCAGTTATTGTTGATGGCCTCCATTTCTCATTTATGAAATGAGGGAGGAACTAACTGTGTGATTTTAGAGGTCCCTGATAGTGTGCGGTTCTCACATGAAACTGCCAAGGCTTTCCTAGCATTATCGTTAGAAATATATGACTATGTAACAAAAAATAAAATCTGCAGGCCACAGATGGGATCAACTAAAGCTATAAAGGGAAGTTATAGTCCCACATAACTCTAAGGTCATGGATTTCAGGCTTCAAAGCAGCCTCACCTGCCCCTCCCATCTGCTTGGACCCGCCCTCTTCTATGTCTGGGCTTCAAACTCAGGCTGACTTCCCTTTTCGTAACAATAAGCTGCTTAAAGAAACTAAAACATTGAAGAAAAATGAGCCAGAACATACAAAAGCATTCAAGTTGCAAATTCTGGAACTAGAAATGTGTTAACAAAATATAACTCAGAGTTCCTGGTGCCTAAACTTCCCTACAGCCAGCACCTCCCAGTCTCTCGAGTTACTAAATCTCCTATCATCTAAGGGATATTACTATATATTATTTCTAATTTAATGCTCAATGAATAAAATGTCTACACCATTTATGAATTCACAGAATATATTCACATTATCGATGTGGTCCACAGAACAGCCACAAGGCTGGTATTAGATTTATTTATTTTGACAGTTAATGAAATCAAGATTCAAACAAAGGCATATGACGTCGCCATAATCACTAGGGTTAAGGAGTTTCAAACTCTCAATTCCAACAGTTTTTGACACTAAATTTTGTGGGTTTGTCATAGTATCAGTAAGAACATATTGCCATACAACTAAGCTGTGTTTTCTGACAGTTCTATGGTAATAAATATTTTAATCTCCATCTGCTTGATTTGTTTGCCTTTCTTTCAACTGATTCCAAATGCAGCAGAGGAACGGGGAACCATGTGTCACATGCAACCATGCAGAGCACCTGTGAGGCTGGCTATTCCAAGAAAAGAGCTGATAGCTGAGTCATTACATGAACACTGATCTCCGTGTTATTCAGATGTCCTTTAGCCATAATACTTTATTGATTGATACAGATTTTTTTAAAATACTTGTATATTAGACGTCATACTCTTTGGGGAGCCTCTAAATACTTGCATCATCTCATTTGAATTTTGTACCAACAATTTTGTAACAACGAATGATGTTGGTATTGTTGGGGAACATTGCATATTTTCTCCCATTCTTGTCCCCACCGCAACAAAGAATTGAAGGGCAGAGACACAGTAGTGAAACAGAATAAAAGTTTTATTTAAAGTTACTTAAAGAGAGAAAAGGTGCAGGCAAAATATTGAATTTTCTAAGGAGGAGAGGTGCCCTGAAAGGTTTAAGTTTTATTTAAAGACAGCAAGTGCACAGGTGGAAAAAGGGGAGTGTGAGCTACCTCACAGAAGAGGCGTGTGGAAAGGCTGAGATAAAGTTTTAAGGCTATGCACTCAGAGAGCGCGGGCGACCTCAGAGAGAGCAGCGCTCCTAAGGGTTTAGGGTCTGGGGTTTTATAGGTGGTTGAGGATTTTCAGGAAAGTGACAAAGGGACAGGTGTGGACCTGTCAAATTGTCCCAGAACGTTCATCTTTGTTAAGACATTAAGTTTCTTTTTTTAACTTAACACAAGATATTTACTGCTTTGATTTCTTTCCAGCATATCAGCTTCTGTCTGGAAGCATATCAATCAAGACTGTCTGCCCTGCCTCCAAGGTGGGGTGAGCCACCATCGTTTGATTAAAATGCAGTCTTAGCTTTAAATTAGAATTCTTCCTGAATACGCTGGGCCTTTTAGCAGGTGCTAAAGTAAATCATACAATGGTATGTTCTAACCGACACAGTGAAAACATAGGCTATGCTGAGATACTTTTCTTTATCTGGGGAGTATTCAAACCCCTAGGCCAAGTTGCTCCTGGCCTTCTGAGCTTTCTATTTTTAACTGATTAACTCTTTTAGTCCCTTCTAGTGGGCTTTGCTGGCCTTGTTCTCTTTCCACCCTGCTCATATCTATTTTCCTGCTTAACAGGTATGGCAGGTCAATTTTATAGCTGAGTAAATCGACTCTAAGATAAGAGGTCTGACCAATTTTATGTACAAGTTAGGACCAGACACTGTGTTTTTTAAACATCCATCCCCCTAAAGTTAACCCCCTCTTGTCTACTAAACTTGTTTTCTTCTGTGTTAAACCGTCAGTTTATTCCCATAAACAACAGCATTCCTTGACAACTTGCCTAGTCCGGGGAAGGAGGCAGTTGTTCCACGTCTCCTTCCTCTCTGGTAATTTCATTGTCCTCCTAGGAATCCATTTATTTGGATATTTACTGATTTAATCAATACTTATAGGGAACCCAGTCTGTTACGGTGAAAACGAGTTGTTACAGCTTTTGCAAACACGCGCAGACCGCTCTTTCACCATGGGGCCATGCGTCAGGTAGCCCCATAAGGCCTATGCAGTGCTCAACTATTTTAAATGTGAAACAAACCACAGAAGACTGGAAAGCATAGAATACAAAGGGCACAGTATACGAATACAATTAACGAATTATAAACTATTAAAACATAAAACATTTTGTCAAAGTGCTATGCATTGAATGCTGGTTCCCCCCCACTCCCTAAATTCATACACTGAAGTCCTAACGCCTCGTGGCTGCCTTTGGAGTGAGGAAGTAATCAAGGGTAAATGATGTCATGAGGGCAAAGTCCTGATGCCTCTGGATTAGTGTCCTTAAAAAAGAGACACCGTAGCGCTGAAAGAGAGGCCTCCCCAAATGAAATGGGCTAGCACCCTGAACTCGGCCTCCCAGCTTCCAGAATGGGGAAAATAAATGCCTGCCTTTAAACCCGCGACTGTGGTAATTTGTTATGCCAGCTCGAGCAGATGAATACATGTTGTAATACTCGTGCTTCTTTAATAAGACCTTAACTAACGCACACCAGAAGAGGACCTACCAACACTGTCATGTGGAGCAGCAGACAAGCACCAACAATGTGCTAGCTTGGAGAGGTGGCTAATTGCTGTGATGGCATCACACACACACTTACCTATGACCAGAGACTGTACTATTATCTATACACAGGTCCCAAACAACCACGAGAATCCTCTCAATGAGCTAGGGGAGCAAAGACAACTGTGCTCTGACGTGACCGCCCATCTGCCCTTGCAGGAGGGGCACTGGTTACTTCTCAGGTACAGGAATTTATTACACCAACACTCCGTGGAACTAAGACAGGCTCACCAGGGGCCGGGGAGGGCAGCAGAGAGATGTAAGTTCGGTTTTTGTGTTTGAGGGCCCAGTAGGACTGCCTGTTGCAGGGCAATTTTCTGCAGACAGAAGAACATACTCTGTGAATTTCTAAAGAGAGGTCTGGACCAAAGGTATGCTAGAACCATCGGCCTGGAGTTGGTTACAGAAGGTCCGAGGGGACTAGCCAAGGGGCACGTGGGATGAGATAGGGGGAAATTTGATCACTGAGGTGTGAGGAACACCAGCTGCTAACGCGAGGGTGTCAGAAGAGCCGTCCTCACAGGAAACTGCTTGGATTTGGGCAGAGAAACAGAAGATCAAGCAGAGAAACAGCTGAGCACATTGGTCGCTGTGAAAGGACCAGTCTCAGTAGAAGGGAGTTCAGGGTTTGAAAGGCAGGTGAGAGAAGGAATTTTTTTTGTCATGTGCTGTTCCCAGAAATGCTTCTAAACCATGGTCCTTAATGGGAGTGGTAATCTGGAATTTGGGGGAAGTTTTGGATCATCACTGTGTCATTTGGTAGACCATGTCAGAGAATCCAGACACCCTGCTGGACACCAGAAGGGTCAGACACAAGAGAACCCTGCCCACCTTTCCAGGACTCTGCGGGATGCTCAGAAAGGGAGAATCCATTCATCTGAGCCAATCCAAGCTCACATGAAACACACACATTTCTGCATGGCTTTAAGACACCTGAACTTTATAGAAAGTCAGTTAATGTTTAAATGGAGAGAAGACTGTAGTTTGGTCAGAAATTGACCCCAAAGTGTCCACATTTCTGAAAAATCACATCACAGGGACACAGCTGCATGAGGCATTTGAGGATTCAATGTGACCCACTGTAAATCTGGGGAGAGGAAATACCGGGGCAAAATACCTCTAAAATTGAAATCAGTCAAAGGGAGGAATAAAGTTTAAAACTGTTTATTGCTTACCAACTGTGGTCCAGGGCCATCTCTTTCTCCTGCCCTGGCAGAAGCAAGCAATACCTCCCCCCAACCTCTCAGGTTCAGATAAGCCCTCCTTTGCCCAAGTAATTACCCACTGATATGGAGATGAACTACTTCTCTCCGCCCCTAGGAACACCTATTGATATGTACACGCACTAAAGCCAGGTGAGATATTCTGGAAATATTACAATTTTACCCCCACCCACCTGGACTGAACTCTGTCACTATTACATTCACACTGATTTTACGTGCATTGTATAAGCCCCTGAGTACCTCCTTACATCTTCAGTATGGCCACACCAAGTACTTAAATCATATCATTTTCTCTTAAGTTGTCTTCTTTTCATTTTCCTCTACGTTTTATAATTAAGGCAGTATATTGACTCTTAAAAGTTATCTGTCTTATTATATAATATTTTCTGTGGATTTTATATCAAGATCGTAAGAAGGCAGTGCTGGGGATGAGAGCTGAAAACCACTGCTCTAAGGGTCTCACAGCTCCTGGACTCCCCTCTCCACCTCACTCCTGCTCCTGAAAACTACTCCTGACCCACCCAGGGGTTCAGGGCCTGGCCAGTGTTTATGCTGCAGACGTTGCTCCTGAACACGACTGATGCGTCTGAAGGATGATGGGAGCAGAGCAGTGCTGAGTGTATTCATTCTTTCTGGAACCTGGATTTCTATTTCAGACACTCTTCATTATCTGTAGGGGTCATGCCTGCTCAGGAGAACAGCCTGGGCAGTTTTGACTCATGCACACCAAAATCAGAGCAAGTTAGTTTGCAAGGAAAGAACAGAAAAAATCAGAAAAGAGATAGTGATGATTTCAGGGCAGGTATGTGGGCACAGTCCTGGCTGAGAACGTGCTCTGTTCCTGGCCTGTGCCTTCCTGTGGATGTGACAAATATTTTAAGAAACCCACAGTGCTCTGCCCCTGCTAGGGCAATGGGGTTTATTAATTGCCACCAGAAAAGATTTGCCTAAGTATTTTAATTTCAATTTCATAGTGGTTAATTAATAATTTTAAATGAATTAATGGAGGAATAAATGAATACACAAATTAAGTCAATGACTTCGGGTGAATTTTGAAAGTTTCATTAACATAAGACTTTCTATTGTTTCTTCCAACTAATTATCTATGTCTATTACATTTTCTCTCCTAATTCCACACCCCACCCTCACCAAGAGGCAATTTGCCTTTCATGCAGTATCATGATTACCTTGCTCAAAATCATTTGTTTTAAATTGAAAGACTCCATTTGAGTAGTGGTGTGTGTGTGTGTGTGACAGACAGAGAGAGAGTGGGGCTTGGGGGGCCTTTCCTATGCAACTCTCTAGACAAGAAATATCCAGTATGTGGTCCTTAATAAATATTGAATTTTCTAATGTTAAAGACAGCTAACTCTTGTTTAGAGACCTGGCTGTAGGTCTAAAAGGAAAGATTATAATATTTAAAAGCTACAAGAAGTGCTGAGGCTTCTCTATTATTATCGGATTGTTGCATTGTGCATTAAAATTGAGAAATGCTTTGTTTTTACTATTAGCCTAATGCATTATTAAATTCAAATCTTGAAATATTCTAAGGGAATAAACTATACTGTATAATTGCATATTTTAGGTTTTGTGCCACATATTTCTTAATTTTTAAGTATTTAAATATACAAGCATATGTATACTCTACCCCTGAACTAGAGTTTCATGGGAAACACTCTACATGTTATATTTTATTCTTCTTTGGCGTTTCTTTCATAGCCATTTTTCTGCACTAATCTTATTTTATCTGAATTCAATCACGTTTTAAATCATCCATGTTCCTAGGGCTACAAAAACCTAGGTTTTTGTAGTTCACATTGCTATTAAACAAGAAAAAGAACAAATAAATATTCCCTGATTGTGCGGGTGATGTTCTTTCCACTGTGTGGTATGAGACGGTCCAAGAGACACAGTTCAGACTCTCAGGCAAGTAACTCCAGCCCAGCAGGTACAGTGCAGAAGGAGCAGCTCGTCTCGATGGTGGATTTTATATTTTCTGATTTTATATTTTTGGATAACAGACTCTTATTCCTAGGGAACTGCTACTACTGGGGATTCTACAGTAAAAAACCCTTGTACTGTTGGCCTGTTTCATTCTCCGGTATTTTTCTCCTGCTAAAGTGTTTTTGAGTGCACACACATGCACTTGTTTAACTCAGTCAAAACCTTTCCTCTGTCTCCCCTTACCACTCTCCGCCTTGAGTTCAGGCTCTCTGCCCTCCATGGCTACACTGTTTGGAGCAGTTTTCTGTCTGGTGACTCTTGCCTGACACTTTTAAACTCACCATTCCACTGCTAGGGTCAGAAGAGTGAGTGACCTCTGGCCCTTAGTGAACTCAAAGCCCCCTCCTGTCTGGTTCTAATGCACCTTTTCTATTCTTATATGCCACTGTTACCCAAAAGGAACCCAGTTCCATTTCACGCCATCCTAGCTGCATTTGTCTCCCCATATATCTTGCTTGACTGGTCAGACATGAATTACATCTTCCTCCTCTTTATCTGCAGAACAGTTCTTCTATCATAAATCACATCTGCACAGGACATGCTCCTTTGGTATCATCTTGTCTCATCATTCATAGTTTTGGTTTGATATAAAAAAAGGTATGTTTATATATTGACTTCACATGTATGTGTAGATTGATTGTGGGCAATAACTCTGTCCACACTGCTTTGCAGCCCCAGTGGCCCCAGAGCCGTGTTTCTGCAACTGGATGACAATCGATGCAGTTTTATTTGATTCCTTGAGGGCAGTGTGATAAAATGGGATATACAGACAGTAGGTTCTGGTAAGATTTCAGATTTGATTTTTGGTAGATGGAATAATAAAAGAAAATCTACTAGAGGAATGTAGACCTTCCATTAAGTGATGAGAAAATAATGATATAATTGGGCCCAGAGGGCGTTGCAAACTCAAGGTAAAAGAACAATTTGAATTTTGATGGACTCCAAAATGTCCCCCACAGTCTGAGACGGCAAGAACACCAGGCTGGCTGGATTGGGGTAGGGTAGCTTTTGGAAATGATCATCTTGGAAACAAAGACTCTCTACCTTGCTTTTTCAGTAAGAGGAAGTTAAAGGTAGTTCTCGCGTGTCTCTGGGGTGACTAAACAAGTGAAATAACATGATAGATTAGTAGGGAAATATTGTGGTGTCTCCTACAGGTCAGCTCACAGACTCTGGACCCGGACTGTCTGAGACCTGATCCCATGTCTACCATTCACAGGCTCTGTGATCTTGGGTAATTAGCTTAGCCTCTCTGTGCCTCAAGTCCGCCATCTCCACAAAGGTCATGTTTCTGTCTCCAAGGGTTGTTCTCATAAATTCTGGATATTTTTAAGGGTCTGTGGGAAGAGACGGAGGTGCAGAGGGAGGACTGTGTAGGTTTTGGAGAACGGCACCAGGAGAGGCAGCATCAGCAATGGTGGCAGCAGCTATGGGGGGTTAGTCACCACCTGACCCTAGGGAAGTATCCATAGCTCAGGACTGGGACCAGCTTTGCGCATCTTCCCATAGGTAGGCATTCTCTTTCCCTAATTGAAGGGAGATCATCTCCAACATCTTGCAACATGAACAAGTTTAAGTAGATATGTTTTCTTTATAAGACTATGATATTAGTGCTTTTTAAAAACTGCCTGTTACTGATAGAGCTGTACAGCTGAGGCTCAGCTGTGGTACCAGAGTTCTGAGTTCTGGCTCCTTCTAAGGAGTGGAGAGGAGCAAAAGGACACTGGACTACAGGACTAGAATATCCTCTAGCTCCTCCTATCAGAAAGCACACGGGCCTCCCATGAGCCACACCTCCTTCTATAAAGGGCAGGTGAAGTGAATGAGGACCAGTGACCAGCTAGATGAAGCATCACGCACCAGTGTCATTTTTAGATTCTGCTATCCATGTCAATTTTTCATCTCTTTTTTTTAGCTTTACTGAGATATAATTCACAAAATATTAGACACTGAAGGTGTCCAACATGATTTGATATATATATCCATTGTGAAATGACTACCACACCCACCACCTCACATAATTACCTTTAATGAGAATGCTTAAAATCTGCTCTTAGCAAATTTCAAGTATAAGATACTTTATTATTGACTATAATCACCATGCTGTACATGAGAGTCTAAGAACATATGAATCTTCTAACTGAAACTTTGTGCCCTTCCACTAATGCCTCCCCAGCCCGGGCCTCCTCCAGCCCCTGGCAACCCTCAATCTATTTTCTATTACTCTGAATCTGACTTGTTTCTTTTAAAGATTCCACATCTAAGGGATGCCTATGGCATTTGCCTTTCTCTGACTTATTTCACTCAGCCTGATGCCCCCCCAGGTTCATCCATGTTGTGCAAATGGAAGAACTTCCATCTAACCTTTTTATTCTTCTTTTTACATTAGTGCAGATTTTAATGAGAGGCAGACATAAATATAAATTTAAGAGAATCAATTGCCGTTTGACCTCAGAAGATTATAGGCATCATCGCCAATGATTGGTAGGCCTACAAGGAGCCCTTGTGGGTGCTGTGCTCACTTCCTGCTTTTGAAAGGCATGGTCATCTTCAGGTAGGATCCTTGACACACTGAAACTGTGGAGCATACTTTTAAAAAGCCATTCTTTTCACTAAGAAAATTATTTGATAAAGTATTCAGTTTTCAGGGTTATTTGGCCAAGCTTCTGACATTACCATGACTTGCTTCCCACATTTCCAAGTCATTCTGACTGAAGAAACAGACTTTGGATAGAAATAACCCCAAAACATTTGATTGAAAAATTGGGCATTTTGTATAGTCAGAAAGCCTTTTCCTGCTTAGAAAATGTTTTCCCTGAAACACAGATGTGCTTTTCAGAGCCTTGGAATTTCCTCTTTTGAAAATGTGTTGAGCCAACTAAATTTTGGAAGAAAATAATTATATCCTGAATTTAGCTCTGCTGAAAGAGCACGCAAGAACTGCAGTCATGCTCTTTGTAAATGTTTTAAAGTTTTCCTGGAGTTTATTCATGTGAGGATGAAATGAAGACACGGGGTGCCAGGGTTATGAAAGAATGAGAATTTGCAGAGGTTAAAAAAAAGTGCCAATATGTACATTATTATTAATCCTCAGAGTTGGAAAATTTCGATTTGTAGTATTCAAAACTCTCATTGGTCATTATTTGTAATGCTTACTATTAGAAAGATTCCTAGTAAAATAAAAGAGTGAGAATGGGTAAATGTATGACAATAATGGGAATGCCCCTTTATATACCTCCAGTCTGGGAGGACAGCAAATAAACCCACTATGAACTTTTCCTTTCCCAAGTAGCAACACTATTTGATTACCTACCAGCAAGGCTTCCCCTTGTTCAACATTTTTGCCAACATTTACAGGGTCGGGTTTTTTTGTTGTTGTTGTTCATTTTAGTGGCATATCACTGAGGTTTAATTTGAATTTCTCCAATGTTTAAAGAAGTTGAGCATCTTTTTCTGTGCTTATTTGTTGTTCATATATTTTACTTGTGAAGCCTCTGTTCAAATCTTTTGCTCAGTTTCGTCACCGTTGGAGAGTCTGCTATATGTTCTGAATGCTAATTATTTATTAAAGGTATATTTTGCCAATGTTTTCTTTTAGTATATGGCTTGTCTTTTCATTTCCTTAACAGTGTCTTTCAAAACTCAAAGTTCTTAATTTCAATGATTTCTCATTTTTCATTTAAGTGTAGTATACTTTTGGTGCTAAGAAACCTTTGCTGAACTCAAAGTCACAGTGTTTTTACTTCTAGAAATTTGAAACATTTTAACACTTAGTTGTGTAATTCATTCTGAGTTAGCTCTTATATAACAATTTGTGTATACACCTTAGCACAATATGGAACAAAGTTCCATGTATTTTTACATATAGATGTCCTTGGCACCGTTTGTTGAAAAGACTGTTCTTCATAATTGAATTGCCTTTACAACTTTGTAGACAACCAATTGACAGTGTTTATTGGGTCTATTTCTGGACTCGCTTCTCAGTTCCACTGATTCATCTTTTGCTAATACCACACTGACTTATCCACTTGCTTTTAGGAAACTTTCCATTTCCAGGATAAACCCCATGTTTTGTCATTTTTACATATTGCTGGACTTACTTTATTATTATCTTTTAGGATTATTTGTACTTGTGTTTATGAAGGTTATTGGTCTGTGATTTTATCTTCTTATAATGTCTTTAGTTTGGATTTCTGAGTAATGCCGGCCTCATAAGGTGAGTTTGGAAGTATCCTTAAGCTTCCTTCTTGTAAAAGAAATTCTATACAATTTTTATTATTTCTTCCTTAAATGTTTGATAGAATTCATGAGTGAAACTTTCTGGGTCTAAAGAATTTTAACTACAAATTTAATTACTTTAATAGACATAGAACTGAAAGGGTTCAGAACAAATCTCCCCAAAGTATACCCTTTTAACATGAGAAGTAATTTGAGGTAAAGGCAATCAAAATGCAGCAGATTCAGGAAAGGCTCTTTGCCTCCCTGTCAGCTACCTGAATTTACACTGGAAAGGGGTCTGTACCAGTCAGAGAAGATTACTAGAGATATCTTTTACCTAAGAAACACATATGCATAACAGGGCAACTCTGGTTCCCCAAACATCTCTCCCTCCGGTGAATGGCCTTCTTCCTCCTCTTTGGATCCCCAGACTCCTTCCCCTCCTGCCTGGTGTGGGGTGTCATATAAGCTTCAATTGCCTGGCTGCCTTTCAGATCTTTTAGGGGCCCCCATAAATAATTAAATTATTTACACTTTGTCTATTTGTCTATATAATATAAACAGATTATAATTAATTTTTTTTTTGCCTGTTAATCTCTCTTATGTCATTTTAATTGTCTGGCCACAGGACCTAGAGAGGCAGATGGGAAGTTTTTCCTCCCCAGCCATACTAGTTATCTATTTCTTCTTAGTAGCTAGGTTAGTAGCTATTTCTTCTAGCTAGTAGTTTGTTAACATTTTCATCTTTCTCTGTTTTTCTGAAACATTATCAGTTGAACTCAGGTGCTTCTCTCCCCACTGCCCCCACCCTCCAAACCTCAAGGTAACAGGGACAAGGATTTAAAACCCAAACCATGCATTAGGGGCTAATTCACCCTCCCTGTTCTTAAAGCAGCTGAGGCAGGAGGGGTAGGGAGTGGCGTTAGGGTCCTCAGGGAAGAGTGCAGCTTCTAAATGGGAAGCCAGGTTTGCCTTTACTTGCAAACTTTACTTTCCAGGAGCCGCCTGTTCAACTCAATAAACACACTTTTCCTCAAAAGCCTTATATCCCCTGTGAATATCATTTAACTCTGCATTGGAGACCCCTCAACTGTGTAGTCACAGCCATATCACCTTTCATGACACTGAGACAGGGACAGTGGATTTAGAGTAAGGTGAGGGCCTCAGGGAAAACACAGAGGCACAATTACTGTCAGAACAATGTAACAATGTGCAAAGAAACTCCTACCCAAACTCCTGTTAAATAGTAAGCAAAGTCTGAGTCACACTAATTCTTTAGGGTAAAAATACCAAACGAGAAATATAGGTGCTTTTCAGTGAGACTGGTTAAAATAAAAGACAGCACTCAGACGGGAACCGGTAAAGAAAATAGGCAACTCAGTTTAAAAATAAGATATAAACCCCTAGGCAAAGCCCAGCCACAGATTGTCTTGTCCCCTCCTGGCATGCACCGGGAGCTCTGTCTTCTCACTTTATCTCTAAATGAAAGCCTCTTCCTTGGTTTCCTACCTTGAGTGTCTGCGAAGTTCATTCTTCGACTCCATTGTCAACAAGAACCCCGGCATCAACACCATCATTCCCTCCTTGGATTGTTGGTCTCCATTAAGACCAGGTGCCCAGGAAGGAATGGGAGCCGGGGTGCACCTGCAGATGAGAAGACCTGAAAGAAGAGGCTCAGAACAGACCCACTCTTGGTGGCTAGTTGGTGGGGATGTGGTAAAGGAGGAACTGTAGGGTGCTTACCTTGACTGTCTCCCTCAGGACCCATCAGAGTCATTGGTGCCCCAGAATAATGTCAGGAGAAGTTTAGAAGTTCTCTGCAGGTTCCCATAAGGACCAGAGGTAATGGTGTTGATTGGGGTGAAGAATTAATATGGCAAGAGCCTTAATCCTTTGAAGAAAAAAGTTTAGTGATAAGGAGTATGTAAGAGTTGTTTCTGGCAACTCTGTTTTGACAGGAGCTAATCCCAATGTGCAGATTTGAGGAGAGGAGGCCAGTCCCTCCACCTCTCCTTTGGGGCCATTCCCTCCTGCTTCCCTGTTCCAGGGATTATATCCCTGCCAAGTACTCCCTCCCTTAGGGGATCTTTCCCCTCAGCAGAAAACAGCTCAGATATCCCAGTAACAAACAGGCAACAAAGATAAACTTAACAACAGAAAACAACCTCAGCTCCAGAACAAAGCATCTTGACTCTAAACTTCCTGTAGCTTTCATTATCTTTTAATTCACAATCAAAACTCTAAGTAATAACATTAAGCCTGAACTTCTATATCTTACCTTCTCACTCGCCTCCACCCCTATTTGTCTTGTGTTCATACGAATTACACTGACATTACTCATGTGGAAGTCACTGATGAACTTTCAGTTAATTTTTCTCCTTTAAGCAATATTTCAGATGGGTGTTCATGATGCCATTCTACAAAAATTGGGGTATCTCTGGCTTTAAATTCCAGAAAACTCAAGTAAAAATGAAGTAATCTCAAGGAAAATACGTTATCACACATAACTTAGCAACACCCCTTAAGAGGTTCCAGTATATAGAGGCTCCACAGTTGATTAATCAATTCATTAAACATCAATGGCACTGTTGCTTTTTGTTTTCAGCTTTACCGTGTTCAGACTTTATGTGTATCAAAGTTGTCTGTGTGTGCACACATGTGTTGAGTGTCTGGCAAAAGCAAAATCACACTTGCAGACTGATAAGGAAAAATTTTTGAGATGTCCTAAAACTAAATGACATAAGGACCAGAGAATGGGAGTGAGAGACACGGGAACTTAATCAGTAAATAGCCATGGGCCATAGCTAACCAGAGGCTCCACGTTCCTATACGAAATGTAGCTCTGGCCTGGAGGCGGCTCCCAGCTCCAGGCATCTTCACTCTGGATTCGGTAAGACTGAATAACAACAACAAAAAAACAGAACATTGTGAGTAAAAGGGTTTATACCAAGCTTCATTCTCAAGGTGGCAGGTCAAGTGCTAGAATCCTATCCATCTCCATCTTTGCCTCAGGCACTGCCTCTGACCCAGGCTCTGCTCGCCTCCACTCTTAGCACCAGGTGGAGCTCTTTTTATAGCAACACAGGCAATAATGGCTTATTCTCAATGGGTATGCAAGCATGCACCTGCTCAGTAGGCAAAATGTTACATTATTGCATATACAGTGGGTGAGTAGATTAAGGTAAGGTTAGGATCCTGGCCACAGAATTTCCATTTTCCCTACAAAGACATCTTAACAATTATATGAAGGCCCCCAGAAACACTGAATCCCTCTTACATGTAAACAGTCCCTGAATGTCATCAACAATGAACCCACAAGCCTTCTCTATGGACTACCTACCTATTCCCAGACTTTCCCCACTTTGAGTTAGGTCACCTTCCTTACCTGTTACCAACATAAATTTAAACAACTTACTTTCCTTGAGACTTCTGAATGATCCATGTTTCTGGAATCTGGTGACCTGTTGCTTCTGTTAACTGGTCTTGCTGCTGGTGAAGCAGGAACTTCTTGTCCCATGATTCTGTCCTTTTTCTAGCTAGCGGATTTAACAGCCCCATAAATCCTTTTTATTTCAGAGATCTCTCAGTCTTTAGCATTTTGGACTTGTCAAAGTGTTCATCCAAAGTAGGGAGACCGTTTCTCCCCATGCCCTTTTGAAAGCCTGAAAATTCCATATATCTTTTAGCAGCCCCTCCTGACACAGGTCACATACCCATTTATAAATGATTCAAAACCATGGAAGAAAAGACCATCTTCCTAAGAGTTCCTAAGTAGAGATGATCCTACCCGGCCATAGGTCCCATGCCCACTTATAATCAATCTTATAGTAAACAGACCACCATGATGGAACTGGACTAATCAACATTTTCCTGATTCATGTAGAAAAGGGATGGACAGACTATTGCCAGCAAGAAGGCAGGGGGCAGTTTGTTGGGGGACAATCAATGCCTGCTAGATGTACACTTTGATTTTCTGCTTCTAGTACACTTGTTCAAGCTTCACATCTTCTCATCCCTTACACATTCACATTAATGGAGCTGTTCAGGGCCCCTTTCTGGTCATTTTCTTTCTCCCAACTCTTCACTCACCATTTTAGGTTTGTCTGCCAACTGTATGCTCTTGACTTTAAAATCTATTTTTTTACTAGAGACATTTTACCTGTATTTGAACTGATATCTTGGACAAGACAGCAAGTCTACACTAATCACCCCTCTGAAAACACTCACCCCAGAACACACACACACATATACTCACATGCACTCACACTCAATGACACAGATACAGACATGGATTTGTTCTAAATCTTTACTTTGTCTCTTTTTTAAAGCCTCTGTTGAATTTGTTCAGCAAAACACAGAGGTATTATCTTCATGCTGTCACACAGGGACACAAAACAGATACAGCACAAGGTCCATACTTAGTCCAAGCGCATTCCTCCTCAGGCTCATTTATATGTCTTCATATGCCACAGTCCGTCGTTTAAATAATGGATATTTTCAATGCCAATTCCTTTGTTGACCTTCTCAATATCTTCTGCAGACATCTTCATGACTCCAACACAAAGAGCATGCTGTTTTCCTTCTGCCATGATTGCAACAATCGTATCGGCGGCAGCGGGGTAGAGCTGGGCTCCGGGAGAAGTTAAGCCCGGACACATGACATTTGCTCCACTGAGTACAAACTTGATGGCTCCTTTATCAACCTGCTGGTGCGGCAGGATGAAAGGGTATTTGTGAAGCAGCCTTAAGGTTGGATAAAAAGGCCCCTCTCTTTGTCTAAAAAAGAGTAACTCTCCATTCACTGTGAGGATCTCTACATGTTCGTGGCATCGCACTATTTTGACCGGATCTTTCTTAGGCATTATTTGATTAAGCCATGGTTCAATACCTGGAAATTGCTCTGTCAACTGGTTCTTAATACCCTTAATAACTGAGGTTTTCAACTGTATGCAGTTGGTCACATTTTCTTTCTCATCAAATTTCTTGAACATGATCCGAGGTGAAGGCGCGACAGCAGTTAAAGGCCCGGAGTGGGAAAAAACAGAAGAGGCGCGGATCTGGTGGAGAAGCTTACCGAGGACGCCGGCTGGAACGATCGGAGCGGCCGGAGCGGCTGGGCTAACAGGAAGTGAGCGCGCTTTACGGCTCGGCGTGAAATCTACTTCCGTTCCTCGGCGGAAGAGCTGGGGCGCTAGGGCGGGCTGCCCCGATCGTGGGCGGAGCGCGTAGGTGAGAGGAGGGGCTCGGGAGGGGAGGTGACGGAGCAGGCCCTCCAGTTGCGGCAAGGGAAGAGGGAGGGGCTGCTTGTTTGTTTGTTTGTTTGTTTTAATTGCGGGAGCCGTGGTCCGCCCAGTTACCCAAGCCGGAAAACGGGACCCCGCTATGCAGCTCTTCCTCTGCGCGCCGGGCGGTCGCGGCCGGGAGCGAGACCTTCGCGTTCTTTCCTTGCCGCATCTCGCAACCTCTGAAATGTCGTGGCTCAGGGTCGCACTCTTGGAGACATTTGCTGGCTGTCACTCCTGAATGCAACCTGAGTTCCCTCCACTTGCTCCAGGGAGGAGTCCGGAGAAATCCAAGCGTTTTAGGATTTCAACCCATTTGAACATATCCAAACTCATCGTACGGCTCAGAATACGGCTTCTCTTGGTGAATGTTCCCAGCTCTCTAGAAAAGCGTGTGCATTCTGCTTTGTTTGTGCCCAGTGCCTATAATGTGATAATGATGTCCCGTTGGTGGATAGAGTTGCTCAGGTCTTCTCTGTCCTTAACTGATTTTCTCTAGTTCTGTCAGTTACCGAGCGGCACACTGAAGTCTCCAACCATGATTATGGATCTGTTTCTCTTTTCAGTTCTTCAGCTCTGGGTTCATGTATTGTGACGTTCCATTATTAAGTCTACACCCGTTATGATTAATGTGGAAATCACCCTGTTAATTAGAATTTTATCCTTGTAGATTTTGCTTGTCATTCTAGTATGAGGCCCCTAAGGGCAGGAATTGTGTATTTTATCTCTGTCTTTTCACCTAGCACAAAATTTGTTTCATGCTAAATAAATGCACCATTACGTGACGGATAAATAGGTGAAAGAACGCTTCCTCCTCTCCCAAATCTGGTCCCTTTGTTTTTCCTGAAAGTGCTGCGTGAAAAGAAGGGCAAATCTTTGCTGTGTGGACATGTCTCTCCAATGAACATATATTATAAAGTAAGGAATTGGCTAACACAGTTATAGAGGCTGAGAAGTCCCAACATCAACAGCCAATGATAACCTGGAAACCCAGGAGAGCCAGTGGTGTAATAAAGTTCAAGTCTGAAGGCCTGAGGACTAGGAGAGCTGATGGTGTAAATTCCAGTCTGGGTCCAAATCCAAAAGTAGGAGTAGACCAATGTCCCAGCTCACAGGCAATTAGGCAAAAGGAACTCCTTCTTACTCAGGGGAGAACTTAGCCTTCTTGTTCTATCCAGGCCTTCAGCTGAGGGGATGAGGTCTGTCCCCTTAAGGGAGGGCAATTTGCTTACTCTGCCAATTAAAATGTTAAGCTCATCCAAAACACCCTCACAGAAATACCCAAATCACATTTAACCAAATATCTGGGCACCCCATGGACCAGTCAAGTTGACACATAAAATCAACCATCGCAAGAGCATCCCATCTTAAATGAGGCAGTATAACATAGTGTGGATGTGTGCTGATCCTAGAATCCAGAAGTGCATCCTGCTCCATCATTTACTACATTGAAATCCTGGAAGTTACTGAACTTGCCTGAACTTCAGTTTATTCATTGTGAAAGTGTGGTTAACAAGAATACTCATCTTCTAGGGATGGGTGAGAGTTGCTTGAATGACTACTTAGAACATTCGGGTTGTAAGTATTCCACATAGGTATTATTAGTAAATTAACATCAAAACAGTTACATGATTATTTTAATACACTCTTCACAGATGATGCAGTACAACTGGCCAGATTTGAGCTTTCCTATTTATAGCCGAGTCTCTGATCTTCCTCCCTGGAACTGTGTTCCAACCACTTTGATCCTGTGAAGAGTCACGTTATTTCCAGACACATCTCTGGTTATTATACAAGCAGCTAACCTTGTCTATTATAGTTTTTATGTGCTTAATTCCATAAGATCATTCTTCTTTGTTTCTCAAGGGTTATTCTGTTGTTCTTATTTGTGAAATCAGAACTGTGTGAGCAGCATATACCAAATGTTCAATGGAGGAAAAGCTATTATTGGCTAGAATGACCAGGGTGACCTGTCTGTAGATGTCTAGTAGCTTAATCAGAAATGATTTGACCTGAAACTGGTCATCAGAAGAATGCCCAAGGGATTTTTAAATGAAGCTGTTTCAGAAAAGGAACTCCAGAAAGTTGAATCTAAAGTTCCATAGCAATGAAAAAATCTTTTTGAAGTTAATAATCATTTTTATCTGAAATCATCCTTTTAATTCTGGACAATGTAACTCTTTCCCGGATGCACTTTTTCTTGGCCCGTGAGCATCTGTTTGTCATTTACTATGAAAAGGACACTAAGCGCTAGTTTCTGCTTAAATTCTAGAGGTAAAAATTTAAAAACCTTTTTTTAGACTTTCTAAAAATTCATCTTCTTTAAAATCATGGAGACTGATTCTTAAACTTTGAGGCTGACATATGAAAAATATGATACACAAATGTTGCTTTAAACAAACTACCATATTAAAACACTAAAAACACTACCGTTTTATTCTGGTTAAATAAAATCAATTCAAAATAAACTATTCAGATTTTTAAAAGAAGAGGAAAGTGAAGACACAAACTGAGAAGTCAGATTGTTTTTTAAGCCTGAGGTGTACCACCTAAATTTTATCAGCCTCCCTATCACTTTATTTCCTTGTGAAATCTGAATAATATAGTATATACTTCACAAATGTACGGAGTGGTTATGAGGAATAAAAAATACAGCATATAAAGGACTTACCTAATAGTAAGCAACAAGGTACACTTAAAAGTGCTTCATTTATTTATTTGCAAAACATGCTTTATGCCTAAGATTATATTACATACATAAAAGTTTGCAGAAAATTAGTGTAGCTTTGGGTAATTTACTAAGTCATCAAGAGACGCTGGAATTCAATTTTATGTCTCGGGAGTATGTAATTGAGATACTGACTGAGGTGCAAAATTAAAATGAGGATCTGCAAACATTGAAAATTCTCAGCATGATTCACACAGCTGAGCTGTATATTAATAGTTTCCAATCTTTCACCTTAATACTGCTTTGTTTGCATTTTGAAAAATGATCACTAGAGGGCAGGAGAGCCAAATTTTGAAGTCCACGTGCGGTTCACCAAGATGAGGGTACTGTTAAGATTCTCAACTAATAGGTAACCATTTTTTTAATCTTAAAATTATTTTTCCTTAATTGTTTTTTCTAAATAAACCCATCTCTACAGAGTCACGAAATATTTCTCAAGTTCAGGTGAAGTACATTCTAAACAATATACTTGATTTACAATTTCTGAATTTTCTCAATATCCATCTATAAAAATCAACAATAATTATTCCTAAGTCAATGTCTATAAAAAAATACATGTTAGCCCTACATTTTTGGCCTACTCAAAGAAATATGAAATGCCTTTTCTCACATTGCTTTATGAACTATTTTTGAAAAATTTTAAATTATGTATATTGTAAAAATAATCTGACAACATCCAAAATGTTTTTAACTATGTTTTCCACCTCACTGCACCATTCCACAGATACTAATGCTAAGTTTACCATTTACTCCAAAAATGTGCTCTGCATGTGAAGCATACAGATGGATGGGTAGAAGGTGTAGGGGATAGTGTGTATCCCTACCTCGAGATGCCCAGAGGAAAAGGCCCCACATGGAATGGTGGGAAGGAGTCCCCAGGATATTAGGGATTCTCATTCCCAAAGAAAACTCCATATGAGGCTTGAGCTCTGGCCTGGGAGGCCAGAAACCTCTCTTCTCTGGACGGTTCTTACGTTGTGGGCCCAGGCCAGTCCCTCAGTTTCCCAATTGTCTCATGAGGGTTGGACATGGACACAACTTGGGCTCCTGATCCCCTGTGGGTGTGGTGGGCACGCTTGGGGATGCCAGGACTCCTCTCCCATGTATACAGACTCCTGTGGACCTTACAGATGCAGTTGAGCCTCCTGCCCAGAGCCAGGCATGCTCACAAGACCCTGCCTTGCCATGGGTGTGTGCACAATGCATCAATGCCTCCCAGCCCGTCCAGTAATGCACATCCCTGCCAGCTTCTGCTTTAGGACTCCATGACCCCTGGGACCCTCAGGCCAAGCAGGCCTGAGACCTAGGGACATGGGGAGTCATGGAATACCTTCGATCCCTCTATGCTGGTTTCCAGACTCTACCCCGAAGCCAACTGATGTGTAGGTGCTTGACTCTGTCAGGGGGACCTGGAGGTAGCAGTGGACCCTAAGTCCAGGTAGGGAGAAGGTCAGGCGGACTCTACAGTCCCTCTTCTTGTGTTCCTGGCAAGGCACTAGGACACAAGGTCCAACCTGTCTCTGTGTGGTGTAAGAAGGGATGTGGATCCCTGGGAGGAGGAACCCCACAATGAGAGGTGGGTGAGAGTTGGAGGTAGTCACTATTATTAGGGAGCCCACCTGGGAACTCAGTGAGTTCACCCCATTTTATAGATGAGTAGTGGAACTAGTGCTCAAAGTAACTCAGCTCTGAGTAACCAAGTCCAGCTGAACTGAGTCTCTGGGAAGTGGCAACATAAGCCTGCCTGTCCCAAGGCTGTACAGTAGCCCCAGGTCAATCTGATCTACAGGCTGTACTATGCACAGGAGCCCAAGGAGGTAGCCTCTGAGCCCAGCCTTGGAGGTGAGTCCATTGTGGATGGGAGCCATGGGAAGTGGCACTGCAGGCAGAGGATTCTATGGGACAAGGGCATGATGGGGTCCCTGGGGGAGGAAAGCTCTAGGGAGGCTGGAATGGGGGTGAGGAGTGCACACTTGGGAGGTTTCTGGAACAGGTCATACAGGTCTCTGAATGCCAGGCAAGGAGTCAGAAGCCACTTCAGATTGGGGGTAGGAAGGAGACACAATCCAGGTATCTCAACAGAGCCACAGCATCCTAGAGCTGGAGAGTGTCTAGTGGGTACATCTTCCACCCTGCCAAAGCAAGGATTCCCAAGAACCACCCAGGGATGAGCGGACCCACCTCAGTGTCCTCATGGGTACATGTGAGGGCTGGGGTCATTGTCTGCCTCCTCCCAAGACTGGATATACTGCCTCGGAGGGCCAGAGCTGGCTACTACTCGGGAGAGGTCTGTACCCAGAGAGGTCTGAGTGAGGGGACCAAAGGAACATTCCTGCCTGTCTAAATCAACAGGAGCTTTTGTGATGTTGCTGTTTTCCTCCAGGCTAACTGGGATGGAGCTGAGTCATCCACCTGCTAGATAGAGAAAAGCAGGGAGCTGTGGCTGCAGCCCTGAGACAACACTTGTGTCTGTGTGTGGCAGACACAGGCATGGTAGAAGCCAAAAAGGAGATATGCTGCTAGAGGCCCAGTTGATGCTGTAGACTTGGGGATTATGAATAGGTCAACTCTTGGAACAGTGAGGGACGGTAAGGTCAGCAGAAGCCTCAGACTCTGCAGGGTATCCCATGCCAGGGTGCAGCTTCTGGGGCTTCTAGAAACTGGGGCTTCTTGGCTTCTGTTGTGGGTGAAGATTGGAGAATCCTGGCACTGAGCAAGGAGAAGGGGCAGATACTCTTTCCTTGGCCATCAGAAGAGTCCAGGACAAATCCATGCTGATCTCTGTCTGCTTCAGAGCTAGAGTAGCCAGCTGAGTGACATGCTAGCAAAGTCCCCACTGCTAAGGTAGGGTGTCATCTGAAATGTTCGCCTGATAGGGTGTGGGTGCTGCCACTGATCCTGGGTTCTTCTCTGAGGCCCTTGTGACTGAATGGAAGGCGGGCTTTGCAATGGTCAGACCTGCTGGGAGAGAGGGTGCCCTGGGGTGCCTGTAGGCACAAGTGGCAGTGAGCCACACCCAGAAAACACAAGGGAAGTGCACAGAGGACAGTGAGAGGTGGTGGGCAGGGCTCCTTGGCAAAAATAAGCTAATACTTTGGATCCCAGAAAGCATAAGGTACCCAAGGCTGAGAGTACTCTATGGGAGGTCAGGTCAGCCTATTGACCAGGTTTCTAATATATGACACCATGTATATTTCCAACACTAAGAGAATTTCAAGGTAGAAGTGGAATCTGTGGGTGGCCTGGGTTGGCAGTTGGGGCAGAAAATGCTTGGGTAGCCTGGTCTACTCCAGTTTGTAAATGTTTACCTACCTGAAAACCAAGACCCTGGGAAGTATGGCTCTGTTTCTAGCCAGTGCCGGTGGCTGGTTAGAAGATTACCTTGGTGAACTAGAAAAAAAAGATGAAAGTGAACCTAAAGTTAGCAGAAGAAAGGAAATAATAAGGATTGGAGCAGAGATGAATGGAATAGAGAACAGATGCACATAAAAAAATGAAAACAAAGGTTCCTTCTTGGAAAGATTGTTACAAAGTTGACAAGTACTTAGCTAGACTGATTAAGAAAAAATATAAAAATCAGAAATGACAGTAGGATATTATTGACTCTACCTAAAGTGTTATAAGAATATGATAAACAATTGTATACCAATTGCTTAAGCTAGGTGAAATGGACAAGTTCCTACAAGCCCACAAGCCACCAAAACTGACTCAGGAAGAAATAGGGCTATAAGAAGTAAAGAGATTGAATCATTTATTGGAACTTTCCAAGAAAGAAAAGCAGAGAACAGCTTACTTCTCTGGTGAGTTTTCCCAAATATTTAAGAAGACATGGCATCAGTCATTCTCAAACACCGACCAAACAAACAAACAAAGCAAGAGAAGAAACACTTCTTAACACATACTTTGATGCCAGCATTTTCCCCTGATTACAAAGACCTCACAAGAAATGGAAACTACAGACCAAAATCCATTATGAATAAAGATGCAAAAATTCTTAACAAAATACCAGCAAACAAAATTAAGCAGTATATTAAAAAGAATGTACATCATGATAAACTGCAATATATTCCAGGAATGCAAATAAATGTTCAAGTTAGTTAAATCAATCAACACAATACAACGTATCCATAGAATGAGGGAGTAAAATCACATGATCATCTCAATTGATGTAAAGAAAGCATGTAACAAGATAAAAGTCCATTTCATGATAAGAACTCAATAAAACAGAAATAGAAGTAAACTTTCTCAACAAGATAAGGATAATTTGTGAGAAACTCAAACCCACTATCATGCTCACTGGAAGACTGAATGCTTTCCCTGTAGGGTCAGGAACAAGACAAGGATGCCTGCTCTTACCACTTCATTTCAACATGGTGATGGAAACTAGGCCATAGCAATTAGATAAAACAAAGAAATAAAAGACACCAAAGATGGAAAGAAGGTAAAAGAATCTCTGGAATTGACATGAGTTTCTATGTAGAAAATCCTAAGTAATTAAAACATTTTCAGCAGAGAAGATCAATGTATAGAGACTCCAGAAATAAATCCATACGTCAGTGGTCAATTGATTTTCAAACTGAGTACCAGGATCATTAAGTGGTACAAAAATAGCCTTTTCAACAAATGGTATTATGAAAACTGGATAGCCACATGCCTTATATATGACACCAAAGGCAAAAGCAACAAAAGAAAAAACAGGTAAATTGGGCTTCATCAAGATTAAAAACTTTTTTGCGTGAAAAGACACTCAGGAGATTGAAAAGACAATTCCAGAATAAGAGAAAATATTTGCAAATTCTAAATTTGACAAAGGCCATGTATCCATAACATATAAAGAATTCTTATAATTCAACAACAAAAACACAAACTATCCAATTAAAAATTAGTAAAGGGCCTAAATATACATTTCTCCTTAGAAGAAATACAAATGGCCAGTAAGTATATTAACACATAAATCACATCATTAGATGTTACAGAAATTCAAATTAAAACCACAGTGAGCTTCTGCTCCATGCCTACTAGGATAGCTATAATTTAAAAACAACTGCTGGAGAGGAAGTTGAGGAATTTGCAGCCACATGCATTTCGGTAGGTAAAATGGTGGTGATGGTGTTGAAAACAGTTTGGCATTTCCTCAGAAAGTTAGGCATTGCATCACCATTTACCCAGCACCCAGGAATTCCACTCCAAGGTGTATACCAAAGCAAGTGCATACAGTTATTTAAACAAATACCTGTATGTAAGTATTCACAGTAGTACTGTTCACAATATCTACAAAATAGAAACCCCCATTTCCATCAGGCAAATGGTTAAACCAAATATCATTTGTACATAGAATAGAATATTGTTCAGCCATACAAAGAATGAGGTATTGATACATGCCACAATAGGGATGATAAAAGGACACACGTTGTTTGATAGTACTTGTATAAAGATCCTGAATAGGTAAATGCATAGATATGGGCAGCAGATTAGTGGTTGCCAGGAAGCAGGGGAGTGGAAACTGGGGAGTGACTGCTTCTGGGCACAGGTTTCTGTTTGGGGTGATGAAAATGTTCTGGAACCAGATAGCAGTGACAGTGCCCTGCAGAGTGAATATAGTTAATACCATTGAACTGTTCCGTCTAGAACGTTTTACAACCACATTATAAAATTTAATGTGAATTTTGTAACATGGGTAATCAGAAAGTATATGAAAATCAAAAATGTGCAAAAAACAAAAGAAAGGACGCCCTCACAGACTAGGAAGGCTCTGTTTCTGGAGCTGCTGCTGCTGTGTCTCATGAGCTGGCACTGAAAGTGGTACCAAGTCTGACTTCAGTTCTGGAGCTGGGATTGGGTCTGATGCTTTAGTTGGCTCTGGCTATGGAGTCCACCCCAGCCCGAGCTCTGGAGGAGGTGTCAGAACTGCTAGCTCTAGGTTGGGTGTTGGTGTTAGAGCTTCTTCTGGATCTGGTTCTAGCTCTGAAACTCACAGGGCTCTATATTTGTCATTGGTGTTGGGATAGTTATATATCTAGAGCTGGTGCTGGAGGTGACAGAGCTGCCTCTCTCTCTCTCTGGAGTTACTGGTAGTGGTGGTGCTTGAGCTATTTCTAGTGTTGGTGTTGGAGCTAGAGCTTTTGTTGCAACTGGTATTAGCTCTGGAGCTGGCATGGGCTCTGGCGAGAGCTGATCTGGACCTGACTCTTCCTCTGATACTGGTGCTGGTTCTGGGTCTGGCCTGGCACTGCTCTAATTCTGGAATCTGTTTGGAGTTGGTTAGCCCTAGAGATGGTGATAGAACAATTGCTGGAACTGGCCCAGGAGACCAAGATTAAGTGGCCTCTAACTCTGAAGCTGTTAGACCTCACACTGGTGCTGATTCTTCCGTGGTGGTGCTAGAGCTGATGCTGGAGCTATTTCTAGCTCTGAGGCTGGTGACAGAGTTGGCTGTAGCTCTGAAGCTGGTACAGGAGGTGGTGCTGGCGTGGGCCCTAACTTTGTAACTGATGCTAGAAACAGCACCATAACCTCATCCTTGGGTCTGATGTTGATTCTAGCTGTGTATCAGGCTCTGCCTCTAACTCTGCAATTGGTTTTGGAGCTGCTGGAGCTCAGCAACCTGTGTACATCAGGGGACTGTGGAAGCTATCTACCCCCTCCCAAGGATGGGCTTGGTGCCTAGAAAGCCCAGAGCTTGTTGCTTGTCAGAGTAGCCATTCAGATGTTTATACTCAGGAAGGTCTGAGTGAGAGTATCAAGCAGTTTCCCCAGCTGTCCAACTTACCAGGCCCTCTTGTACATGTTGCTGTGGTGTTGTCCTCCTCCAGGTTGACGGGGTGGCCACAGGTGTGTGGAAGCTGAAAAGAATGAGGGGCTGATGGAGACTGACCCACGTGAGATGACCTGGGGATGAATGGGATATCGGCTCCCAGAATCATGGGGACAGCAAGAGCAGCAGATGCTCACACTCTGCCAGCTACCCCAGACCTGCATCTTGCTCTGGGGGATTCCAGAAGCTCTGTCCAGGAGCCAGCATACTTGGCTGTTTCTGTGGGTGCAGAGTGGGAAACCCTGGCATCAGAAGGGAGAGTTTCAGGATGATTAGAGCTGACAGGGCAATGGGTCAAGTCAGTTACATCATCTGCTGGCCCATGGGACCCAGGAAAGGCTCCCCTTGATCTCCTTCACTCCAGATTTGGTGGAGCTGACTGAGTACATGCAGAGCCCAGCAGCAGCCCTGTTGCTGAGGAAGAGGACACAACTGAGCTCATCTGAGACTAGGAGTGGAACTGCCACTGGTCCTGGGCTCTGTCCTGGCACATTGCAGTGGGTGGTGAGACATACCCGTGGGCACCAGTGGCTGTGACCTTGCACTCAGGAAGTCATGAGGGAAGTATACAGAGGGCTGTGCCATGAGGTGGGCAGGATGCCAAGTGATCCTTGGTAAGTGGCAGCTAGTCTCCTTGTTCCCAAAAAGCAGGAGACACCTAAGGCCATGAGTGGACAAAGGGAGGCCAGGCCAGCCTGTTGAAGGGCAGGCATCCTGGCAGCAGGAGGTTTTCAAGGCTGACAGTTTGGGCATAAGACATCCACTGGTCTGGGACACTGAAGTGTATAAATACTAAGCTACCTGACTAGCAAGGCCCTGGGGGATACAACCTTGTGCTGGCCAGTGCTAGGGAAAAATTAGGCAGTGTCTTTGGCAATCTTGAGTCCCCTCTGCTTCATGCAAGGAAGGGCTGAGCTGGCTCCATCCCTGACCTTTGTCTCCTTGGTGAAAGTCTGCTTCTTCCAGACAAAGTTACAGTTATAGGGTTCATGGTGTAGAACAGGTTGGTGCTATCAGGGCTTTCAGCTCTGGTCAGGGAAGAGGAGGGAGTGGCAGGGTGGGGTCAGCTCTCCTCAGGACAGGGCTGTAGCCAGGGAGAAGGAAATGTATAGAAACAGAAAGGAGATTCGAGGTGGCCAGGGCATGAAGGATATGGGGTTTGAGACCCTTCCTGGTGCCAGTGTTTTCCATTCTGCACCCACAGGAAAGGCCAAATAGCCTGGCTCCTGAACAAAGTTTCTGGAATCCCCCAGAGCTAGAAGTGAGCCTGGAGTGCCTGGCAGAGTCTGGGCATCTGTACTAATGTGTGTGGGATTTCTGTTTGGTGTGATAAAAACATTCTAGAAATGGTGGTGATGGTTGCATAGCATATTGAATGTACTTAATACCACTGAACTGTACAATTTAAAATGATTTAAAGGCAAATTCTCACTACACTTTGAAATGAAATCTAATAAACCATAAGGTATATGAAATAGAAAGAGAAAAAATTTTAAAGTCATCACCACAAAAGAGGACAGGGCAGCTCTTGTGCTGGAACTGGTTGTCTTGTAGCTCACGAGCTGATGCTGATAGGATGGCAACACAGCTCTGGGCCCGGGGCCAGGCTGGGCCTGGCAGATGCCCCTGGTTTTTGGCTTTGGAATTGGCATGGGGTCTGACTGGAGCTGGCTGTGTCTCAGGTGTGGCACTGCAGCTGGTTCTGGAATTGGCTCTAGTTCTGTGGTTGACTCCAATTCTGGCACTGCTGCCGAAGGTAAGGAGAGAACTGCTGATGGACATTGCTCTAGGTCTGAGTCTAGGAAGGAACTGGTCCATGTGGACCTAATTCTGTAGCTGGTCCTACAACCTGGAGCTGCTGCCAGAGGTGCTCTAGCCCTACAGCCATGAAGCTTTGTAGCCCCCGCTTACTGGCTATTGGTTAGCTGTTGTCCAACCTGTGAGGTTGTGAGCTCTGGGGGTGGGGAAAGGGTTCCCATTTATATTCCAGGTGCCTGCACACTACAGGGAGCAGAGTACTCAGGTGCTGGATGCATGAATGAGTAAATCAACCCAAGACTTGTCTGTGTCTCAGGTTTCCTATCTGTACCTAACAGCAGCCACTTCATAGGACTGTTGGCCATATTACACTGATTCAGTACATAGGTAAGTGCATGCTCTCTGCCAGGCACTATTCTAGAGGCTTGGGCAGACAGCAAAGAAGCACAGCCCCTGCTCATTTCTAGCTGACTGGAGCAGGGCTGAAACGAGGAGCTGTGGGTCACAGGCAAGATGGCCAGGCTCAGTTGGGAGCAGCTGCCAGGGTCAGCAGGTCATACACATGTCCTTGTCCCACAGCTCAAGACCAGTCTTAGTGGGGAGGGGACAGGGGCTCTTTGGTCTGAACACTCATACTACCTATGATCCCTGTGTGATCATTCCCTCTGTAGGTCCTCAGTTTTGCTATCTTTAAAACGGGCAGGTGAGGAAATGCATTCCTCGGTCCCTCCATGAAGTTTGTCTTGATCTGAGAAGACAGACAAAAAACTCTCTGTGGTGTCTTCCTACTGGTGACCTCAGAGTGCTGGGATTTGAGTTCACCATGGCAACTGGGCAGTGTCTTCCAGGACACTGGCTAGAGTCCGCCTCTGACCAGTGTCCAAGTTGGGCCTGAGTCCCTGGGCATTGACCTCAGTGGCCATGATGTCCTAGACATTGGCGGCACACTAGTCAGGCCATGTCCCCTGGTGCTCAGAAAGCCAGCTCAGAGTGGGTGGGAAAGAACAAAGAGTCGGCCCTGTGAGCAGTGAGAACCAGAGAGGGATCTTTGCAAATCTGAAGAGCATCCTTCCTTCTCTCATTTCTTCCCACCTATGTTGTATTTCATCCTGTGGATAGCCACCATTCATTTAGCCAGATATGCTAATGAAGGCTACTGGGTGGTTTCCAGTCTTTTGTTCGTATGAAGAAGGCTGCATGAATAATCATGCACATATGTATTTTCATGGGATAAATTCCCTGAACTGGGATTATTGAATCAAATGATAAATACATTGGTAATTTTGATAGATATGGCCACACTGCCTCAAGTGGAAGACAACTTGCATTCCCAACAACAGTGAATAAACGTTCTTATTTCTATAAAGCTTCAGAGCATACTTTCAATCTTTTGGATTTAGTAACTGTCCTGTCATGACTGAGACTCAGCATATTTCATATGTTTAAGGATATATTTCCTTTTATGTGAAGTGTTTGACAATGTCTTCTGCCAGTCTTTATATTGTGTGGCTTCGGTTTGAGCTGCGTGCTCCTGGCGGAGCCTTGGAGGTGGTTTGAGCACTCTCTCCATCTCCAAAGTCTCCAGCCTGAGGCTGGGCCTCCCAGCAGCTTCCCTGAGCTCCCTCTGTGCTTTGTAAGGGCCTCTACTTCTGACACAAGCTCAAGTGGGTTCTGTTGTTGCAGCAGAGAACTTCTCCTGGATGGGGCATGTTCGGGGGCATCGGTGACGCTGAGGTGAGCTGGATGTGCTTTCCTGACTGAAAGGGAGGGGAGGCAGGCAGGAACGGCCAGGTGGCACCCTCCTGTGTCCTGAATAGCAGGGCCAGGCTGCTGAACTCAGAAGCTGGAGAATGGAGCAGGAGGGGTGGGGCATGAAGGGGCCTCTGCTTCCTCATGTTGTCACGAAGGCTGGTGGTCACCAGACATACAAAGCTGCTGGTGATGGTGACAAATGCTGCCTCCAACATGTTCGCACGTGTGGGTGTCCTCAGCAGGGAGGTGAGCATCTGTGATGCATGGCCACACGCACTGCTCATTTGCTCTGCATGTGCTGCTCCTCGTCCCCTTTACAACACTGACGTTTGAGAGGTTTTGGCACCACCGGCATGTTAAACCTTTCTCTGGCCTTGGGTTTAGATGAATGCTTTTCTAGTTCCTGTCTTTCCATTGGTGACATTTTCCTTATTTTTGGCAGGCTGCAGAAAAGCCAGGTGTATCCTTCTGACTCCTGGCTCCTGTGACGTGTAGAACAGTGGTTTCTACCCTGAGATTTTGAACGTATCTACTGTAAGAACTTCAGTTTTCATATACAATCTGTGATTCATCTGGAATTTCCCTTTTAAATAAAAAGGGCTATTTTAAATAAAAACAAAGAACAAAAGTGTGGATAAAGTGGGGTTCCTATGGCCAGGATCCTCACTGAACTTCAATGTAACTGGCCTGTTGCTATGCTACCGCTTCCACACCTTTAGGCAATAAGCCATTATTGTGTTAATGTAAGAGTTCCGCCCAGTGCTCCGCCGCAGACTGGGTTGCGGGGCTGGAAGGCTGCAGGAGAGCGGAGCAGAGGGGAGGCTGGGGTGGTGGCAGCGCCGAGGACAGAGGCCCAGAGGACGGCCGTGCGGGACGGCCGTGCGGAGGGGCCCAGAGGACGGCCGTGCGGGACGGCCGTGCGGAGGGGCCCAGAGGACGGCCGTGGGGGACGGCCGTGCGGAGGGGCCCAGAGGACGGCCGTGCGGGTCGGCCGTGCGGAGGGGCCCAGAGGACGGCCGTGCGGGACGGCTGTGCAGAGGGGCCCAGAGGTAGAGGCCGGCTTGCTGCATCCAAAGCAGCAGTGATAACACAGACTCGCTCTGAGTGAACGGGATTTTAGTGACTGACCTGCCACCTGGAAATAAAGTTGGGTATAATCTTTTCACCCCAAGAACCATTTGCTGTTAATTTCTTTGGTCACAGTGAATCTATAGCGAACTTGCCTGGAGCTGAAACTCATTTGCAAGACAAAAAGTTATTTAGTCCCCTCTTAAAATATGCGGGCAGACACAAAAAGACACATATTAATGATTCTATTTATATGAATAATCCGGACGAGGTAAAGAAACAGACAAAACAGGTTAGCCACTATTGGAGGTTGGGGAGGAGAGGGTTGGGAGCCCCTGCTGGGCTATGGGCTTTCCTTTCCGGGAAAGGGGAACAGTCTGCAATTAGATTGGGGTGCTGGGTGCACAGCATGGGGAAGTACTTAATGCCTCTGAATGGCACAATTTAAAATGAGTAAATGGTTAGATTTTATTGAACTGAATTTTAGCATATGAAATGTTTTGGATATTTTCAAACATAAAAGGGAAAAATGAACCAAAAAACTGCTACCATCAGAGGGGAGAGAAGGCCAGCTCTGGTGCTGGTTATCTCAGGAGCTGGCACTGAGGGAAGTGCTGGGGGTAGCTCGGCTCCACTGGAGGGAAAGATGGGGCTGGCTCTAGCTCTCCTTCTGGAGCAGCTGCAGAAGCTGGCTCTAGGTCCAGACTGCTGCTAGAACTGTGTGTGCCTTTGGCTCTGGCACTGGACCTGCTGCTGGTTTCACCAAATCTAATGAAGGAAATGTCTCTAATCCTTGACTTGGCTTTGGTCCTGTAGTTCTGCAACTGGATCTAGTTCTTAAGATTATATAGGAGCTGGTACTGGGGCAGTTGCATTCTGGAGATGGTACTGGAGCTTCCAGAGGAGAGAAGACCACCAACATAACTGCCTCCCTACTACTTTCCAGAGAGAGGACACATTCCAGGGCCTCCCAGAGAAGCCCAGCCCAGGAACCCACAAGAGGCCTTCTTCCCAGGCCGCAGTCCTTCAGATGGGTAGTCTGAAGCTAGTGTTTGGTCCTGGCCCTATGGTGGCCCCTGGAGGCTTCTAAGTGGTCAGGAGCAGACCCCTCCTCGTATGCTCACATGTACCTACCCCTGGTCTCCTCCCCCTTGGGCTCTGCCTCAGTAGGTTCCTAGTCACCCAGCTGAGTAAGGAGAAGTGGGCACAGGTTCCAGGTATGCGCCAGTCATGCTAGACTGCATGTAGGCCATAAACTGCTTTGGGCTGGTTGCAGAACCAGGTAGAAATTCAGTCTGTGATTTTGTCTTGCTCTCCTCTGTGTTTTTTCTCTCTCTGGCTCCCATTGATAAGAAGAGAGAGCTGCAGTTACTGACTGAAAAGAACTGAGACCCTCAGTCCAAACTGAATCCTGCCAGTGACTGGTGAATGAGCTCAGAAGGGGACGCTGCCCCAACAGAGCCTCAGCTGAGACCACAGTCACAGTCTCCTTGGAGACCTTGAGACAGAGGGTCCCAGGTGAGCCAAGCCTGGATCCTGGTAACAGAAACTGTGAGATAGTAAGTGTTCTTGTGAATGTTAAGTTTGGGTAATGTGGCCCTCTCCTCCTTCTCCCTTCCATCCCTAATGCCAGCTTTCACTAGCCTCACTGGCTCCTTCTCAGCTCTTCTCTGGTCAAATGCTCTTCTGCCTCCAAATCTCTGCATCTTTGAGCTTTCCCTGTGTAAGTCTGGGGAGAGGAAATCCCGGGGCAAAATACCTCTAAAAACAGAAATCAGTCAAAGGGAGAAATAAAGTTTAAAATCGGTTTATTGCTTACAAGGTGCAGTAGCAGTATGGGCCCTTCTCTCTTTCCTGCTCCAGCAGAAATCAAAAACTGGCCCTCTCCCTCAACTCTCAGGTACAGATAAGCCCTCCGTTGCCCAGGTAATTACCCACTGATATGGAGATGAACTTCTCTCCACCCCTGAGGAAAGATGCAAATGAACTAAAGCCACACTTCTTTCAACCTCTGAATGCCTGTTGATATGCAGATGTACCAAAGCCAGGCAAGATATTCTGGAATGTTACAATTTTACCCACACCCTGGCACACTGCTCACAGATGTGTGCAGGGCTGGCTGCTCTCGTCCTTCCAGTTACAGCACAAATGTTGCTCTGGAGGCCTTGTAAAACCCACCTGAGGGCTCCTGGCCCTCCTTCCAGCCCCGGCTTCATGCCCTATGACACTTGCTCTGCTCTTTCCCACTGAGCTTTTGTCCATCCATTCAGGCTATGAGCCCCTGGAGGGCAGGGACCAAAAGGGGCCTTTAGCTCTGCCCCTAGGCCTAACACAGCAGCTGCTCAAGGTGAGTGCTCAGAGCACAACTGCTGAATGAATAATGACTATCTCGGAGCCGCCCCCCCCCGCCCCCTCTGAGCAGCTCACACTGGAGACGGACGCTGAAAATAAAAGGTGCCTGTTGGGTGGGGTAGCGCCCAGAATGAGGTCTGGGTGTGCCTCCTCGTTCAGTTGCTCCATTGAGCACTATGGGCACAGCCCCGATGGCGGTCAATGCCAGCACTGCAGCCCTCCAGCCGGAGCAATGCTTCCACCCATCTCCACCAGAGGGGCCCCAAAGCTCCAGCAGCGAGGATCGGGTCCCGACTCAGAGGCGCAGGCCATGCTCTGCCACGTTCTGCACTACCCAGACCCTCGGTATCTAGGCCTCTGCCCTCAGGGACGCCAAGGATAGAAGGCATTTACTGGATTTAGCGCAATGGCTCATGATGGAGAACTAAGGCCAACAGGCCCCTCGCGGTCCCCGCCACAAGCACATCAATGTGTAGAGGAGGAAAAGAACTGTCCTGGAGTCCCCTCCGCTTTGGGAGTCGGGACTTTTCCCTGTTCCCTGGCGCTCCGGTGCTGCGCGCCCGGCCCAGTCGCTAGAATCCCGGAAGCCTACAGGCCCCCGCTGGGCAGCAATGTCGGGCGCGTGCGTATATTCGCTCCCCAACGCTGACAGAGCTCCTCCAGAGATGTGGGCGTGCCCATGCCGCAGCCAGTTTAGCGTCTCAGCCAATCGGGGCCGCGCGTTGCCGAACCCCAGCCAATAGAGGTAAAAATGGCTAGAGCCGCCAGCCAATCGGGGCGTCCGCCGCGGTAACGCCCCCTTGGGAGCTGGGCGGCTGCAGCAGAAGATCCCTAAGCATGGAGAAGATACCTGTTCTGGGCCTCGGCACCTGGAAGGTGAGGCGGCCTCGAGGGCGGGGAGGGGCGCAGCCTTGCCTTTCCGCGGCGCGCCCTGAGTGAAGGGGACACCTTCCGGAACACCCACATGGACACCTGCCGCAGCTTCGTCAGCACAGCTGGTCACTGCACCTCCCTCTGGGCCTCCTCTTGCGTTTGAAAGATGGAATTTTTAGATATATATGTCAGATTTTCTGAAAATGGGGGTGGTCCCAATGGTATTTTGTATAGAGGACAAATCATAATTATTAAGGGTAGTGTTTGGGAAAACCCAGAAGGCTCGGGCTTGGGTGAACGCAGAAGGACGGGCAGTCAACTAGCTGCATCAGAACAGCAGCCATCCTGGAAGGTTGGGAAATGTTTTCTGTACCAGTAAGATGAAGAAATGCTGACGTTGCCAACTTGACTTAAAAAGACACTTGGCCGCTCCCGCTTCCCTCTGTAAAAGACTGGGCCTGGAAGCACTTTGGGACTTCTCTACTTTGGACTATTCATGCCTGTCAGTGATTTGAGCTAGCACTAAACAGCCTTTCAGATATCCTTTTTTTTTCTTTTTTGAGACTTAGTCTTTGATAAAAAAGATGTTCACTTAAAAAGTGGCATAAGAATTTACAGGATGAGTAGGAATCCGAATGATCAATCCCTGCTCCTCCAAGTATAGTTTAAATTATTTCTTCCGTGCCCTTATAAACTCTTATAGGTCACAGAGGCAGTTACTGATTGTGGTTCTTGGCATCTAGCCAAGGACGTGCATTTGGCAGCCACTCAATAAGCACTCCATGCATCTGACCGTTTAGACTTTGTCGACTGCCTTTGGTTCTGTCCTTCTGCGCTGTCTCTTTTGCACACAGCACAGTACAGGAGTCCAGAGTTCTTGAACACAGGGGAAGGGAAAGAAGTAAAAACTGCTTCAAAGGCCAAAACCACTATTCCTGTTTGCTGTTGGATTTCAGGTGCATAGAACTGGGTTAATTGTAATACCCTTCCTGACTCCACGTAAAGCCTTGTTTTTATTTAGTTTTTTTTAATAGTGTGACATCAGAAATCTACCATCAGTATCTATTGCACCAGGAATGCTGCATCAACCACCACCACCAAAAACTCAGTAGCTTACAGTAGCACGCGGTTCATTGCTCCTGCATGTAGGGTGGTCAGCCAGGCAGCTCTGGATCGTGGCCCCACTGGCTTACACATCTGCCTTTTGGCTCGTCCCATTTGAGACCACTGGGGCTCAAGCAGCCTAGTCTGGGAGTATTCTTGTGATGAGAACGAAGCCTAACAGAGTAAGACATCCTGAAGCCTCTGCTCCATTCTCTTGGCCAAAGTGAAATACAAGGACAGCTCAGATGCAAAAGTTGGGATACCGGTCTGTCTGGGTCTGTGGAATCACTTTAGGGAGAACTGACATCTTCATAATATTAAATCTGGCTTCTACAAGCATGGTATATTTCTTTGTTAATAAATTGTCCTAAATATATTTATTCTCTGAGTACCTCCTCATATGTTTGTATAGTTTTCCCTGCAGAGCACTTGATCATCTATGATACTATTAGAAGTGACACTTCTCTAAAATTATGTTTTCAACTTGTTTGCTGTTAGTGCCCAGAAAAAGTCATTTTCAGTGTATTCATCACATTTCAGTCGCTGTGTGAAACTGCACTGTTTATTAAACTGCCTATAGATTCTTTTGGGTTTTCTACATAGATGATCTCATCATCTGCAAATAATGGTAATTTCATTTTGTTTCTAACCCTTAAGTCTCACCTTGCTTTTCCTGAACTGCTTATATTGCTAGGACCTCCGTGACTGTGGCCATTCTTGTTTTGTTCCCGATTTTTTTCTGATAGTTCCATGTTAATGTAATTTTGCCCTAGGTTTTTTGGTTTGTTTTTGTTCTTGATTTTGTTGTTTTAAATGGGGCCATTCTTTATTGGGCTAAAATAAAAGAGTTTCCTTTTTTCGTAATCTGAGAGTTAAAATTGTGAATGAGTGTTGCCAGATTTTGTTGTTCTTTTCTAATCTGTTCATGTGAATTATTTTGGTTTTCTAATATCAAGCCATCCTTGGGTGTCTAAGATAAGCTAAATGGGATGTTGTATATTATTTTTCCATTTATATAAGTATTATTTTACTTAGGATTTTTGCAACTATATTCACAAGTGAAACGAATGTGTAACTTTGTCTGCTTTGATTTCAGGATTATGCTATTTTGGTAGAACGAGTTGGGAGGATACCCTCTTTTTCTCTTGCCCAAATTAAATTGGGATTATTTCTTTCTTGAAAATTTTGTAGAATTCTGTGTGTGTTTTAAACTAATTGCTTCATTTTTAAAATAATTATTGGACCATTCAGCTTTTACTTCACGATTTAAGTTTTTCTAGGAGTTTTTCCATTTTTTTCTTTTTTTTCCACTCTGTTGGATTATAGTTACCGATATTTTCTTAGATTTTGAATCTCTATTTTTATCTGAATGTGCTGCATTTTATTCAGGTCATTTAATAAAATTGGTCTTTCAAGTCTTGTCAGGAGAATGTCTGCTTTTTTCAGGATTTCCAAAAAACTAACCTCTGGCTTTATAGATCTCTATCATATCTTTGTTCAGTACTCATTCTTATTTTCATCCCTTCTAATTTCTTGGTGGTTCTTTTTCCAGCTTCAGATGGATACCTGGTTTATTCGCTCTCAGCCACTCTGGGTCTGTTGCTTGTTAAATGGAGGTCACTACCCTACTACATCTCATGGGGTTCTGTGAAGTTCAAGTGAGCAAGTGCTTCGTGAACCACAAAGCCCCTCAGAAACGCTCTGCTTAATGGTAGTGGGAGCCTCCCCAAGCTTCCACCCCTAGTTCCAGTCCCTTTGCTTTTCTTCACCTAACTTCCACATCCCCGATAGAGCGCGTACTGTTCCTCTGGATTTGGGCAGGTACTCCACATACGATGGATTGTCCTTATGAGTGTACTCGGCCTTTCCACGTGGACTTCGGGTCTTTGCATGTAGAGGAGGCGTCTCTGCCTCCTTGAATCTCAGTTGTTGTTATCTGTCCTACATTTATTTATTCCTTTGCTCATTCTGGAAGCACAGCAGCTAGCAGGCACTAAAAATACCTGTAGAGTTTGCCCCAAATAAGTAAAGGAGTTGGAACTTAATCTATAAATCCTTTCTGACTCTGACATTCCTTAATTTGCGGACTGATTGATACTAGTACCAGTTCAGCAACTGCATTTTTTATGTATTCTTTGCATTCTAGAGTGAAAGGGGGGATTTGGGTTGAAAAGGAGATGTAGAGTGGAATGCGGGTGGATTACCTCTGCCCTGTTTATTTTGCAGGCGGCTCCAGGGGAGGTGACAGAGGCGGTGAAAGTAGCCATAGATGTGGGCTATCGCCACTTTGACTGTGCTTACTTCTACCACAATGAGAGCGAGGTGGGAGCTGGCATCCAGTGCAAGATCAGGGAAGGTGCTGTGAGACGGGAGGACCTGTTTATCGTCAGCAAGGTAGGGCCTCACAGGCTGGAGTGTGTGTGGGCTTGGGTGCGGTAGCTCAAGCAGTGTGGGCGCGGGGCTACCTTGGCTCCTGAAGCTGACCCACAGGACTCCTGCTGTGTCGTGCACCTGCCGGCCATGGTGCGGGGGCAGGGGGTAGGGGCAGCGTGGCAAGCAGGGGGAACAGCTTGAGCACAGGCACGAGGCATGGGACAGCGCACTGGGTATAGGGCCCCTGCAAAGCGTGGTGTCCTTGATAGAAACTTGTAAGACAGCAGAGAGCAGTGAGCCCTGAGCTGGTGTGGGGCTGCCATTGAACGGGCTTACTCTTCTCCCACCAACAGGGGCACGGCTGAAGGTCGTTGAGCAGGGAGCTTATTCAGTATGAGCTACACTCATTTGTAAGTGGGCGATTGTAGCAGCTGAAAGAGGCGTGCATTTGACAGGAGGCAGGAGGCAGGAGGCAGTTAGGGTTGGGTTAACAGCAGTGTAGGTGTTGGATAAGCCAGCCCTGCAGGCAGTGGCAGACAGGTGGAAGGGAGGAAACCTGCGTGCAGTGCACTCAGGAGGCAGGTTCCATAGAAAATGCCAGGGTAGACCAAGGGCGGAGAGGTAGAGAATCACCTGGCTTTTGACTGTGAAGCAGAATGCAAAGATGTTAGGCGAGGGGCCATGGTTCCAGCTGCCTTTTCTGAGCTCCAAGAGGCTGTCAGTCCCTGGAAGGTGCAAGGTCTTGTGTGTAAAATGAGACTGGATTTGATAGGTTCCTGAGTGACTCCCAGATCTGAGGTCCGTGATTGCAGGATTCAGTGTTGTTTCTGCAGATTTGCCCCTCTGTTTTGCTTTGAGGTGAGTTCTGTAGTGCATCAGCAGTGCCTAAAGCTGGAGCAGAGGGCTGCTAAGGGGGAGGCCTAGTATGTGCTGGGCCAAGGAGGGAAACCTCTCCTGAAACCCAGGGGTGGGGTGCTGGGTAAGGGGATCACTAAGGCTAGTCCCATAGTTGGACAAGTTGCTCTGGAACAGGCCATGCCAGCGGTGGGAGTATGCTTTTATTCCTGAAACATGGAAGAGTCATGGAATATACCTTAAAAAATAAATCACTTTAGGTACTCACCATCTGGCGAGTACTATTGTTAACCATAGATGTGTTTACTCATTTTTTTCTGTTTTGTTAATGCACTGTGTAGTTTGTTTTTACTTGTTAATCCTCTTTCTTTTACTGACTTTCATTTTTTTCTTCCTGTGATGGAGCCTTCTGTTAATAATAAATAATGTAACAGAAGAAAACATTACAAATGTTCTATGAATGGAGGGTGTGGATGAAACTGTTTGAACAGGCACAGGCAGTGGACTTCCCTTACTTACCTATTTAGCCTGAATGGTGGTGAGGCCTTAATACCAGAGAACCTTTGCTATGCGTCTGTTTAAATGGGAAACACAACAGAGAAATTCTTCGATTTTTCCTCATCTCCTTTCCACCTGCCAGCATTCTTTCTTTCTTTTTATTTATTTATTGTCCCTGTGGATCCAAAATAGCCAGGCAGCCCTCCTGTCAAATATTATGTAGTGTTTCCAGCTTCCCTTGGGTAGGAATCAAGCAGAAAGGGTGTGCTTTGGAGGCCCTTCCCTGAGGGGTCCTGAAACTGTCTGGATCAACTCTGTGGCTCGTGAGTCAGGGCTTCTGCCTGTCCTCTTGTAGCTCTGGTGCACCTGCCATAAGAAGTCCTTGGTGAAAACGGCATGCTCTGGAAGTCTGAAGGCCTTGAAGCTGGATTACTTGGATCTCTACCTCGTACACTGGCCCACAGGTTTCCAGGTACCACTCAGGAGGTGGTGAGATACCCCCTGGGCTGCCCCTTCCTCCTGGCACCCCCAGGAGGTGGTGGGAAGGACTTGGCCAGCAGACAGAGCACAGGGTGCTGGGGCTCATTGGACCCCAGCACGTGCAGTTAACTCCGAGCTTTGGCTCAGGTTCCCTGAGACCCCCCTGTTCTAAAGTATATGGTTCAAACCAAGCCAAAGAGTGTTGGTTTTTTCTGCAGGTCTTAGGGTGAAAAACAGGTTCCGAACAGGAAACCCTGCTGCTCATAGCTGCTGCCGTGTCACTTCCCAGATCCCCATGCACTCCTGGGCCCTGTCTCTCTGGCAGGCTCTGTTCCCCTTGGGGAAGGCCTCTGCTTTGCAGGATGGGGGTCATTTGCTTGTTCCCTTGAGCAGGGTCCTGTTGCTTATGATAGCCAGTGATTTCTTCACCTGGTTTTATTTTCTTCTCTTGACTGAAGAGAATAACCCTCTGTCCCTTAAACCCTGCTCCCCCAGCCTGTGTCATCTGATAGGACAGCCTGTCTGACCATGCCCTCCATCACCCAGGAGGCTCCCGGGAGGACGCAAGTCCTGGAGAGGATGTCCCTTCTGCGCGGAGTGAAGTGGGTGCTTGCTGCCTGGGAAGCTGCCATGTGTTGGCCTGGTGTGAGGCTGTCCCGGCATGTGCCAAGCTGTGCGATATCTTTTTAGGTTAAACAACAAAAGCCACTTGATTCCTAATGCAGCTTTACTTTAAGGTTTTGTGTTTAGTTTCAGTAAAGGATGTAGTAATTGTCCATTGGTCACATTAATAGAGAACAGAAGATGCCCAGGAAGCAAAGCAAGACAACGATTCAGACATGATATCTGTCTCTTTGGAATCTGGTGTTTTCAGAGAATAAGAATAAAATAATGGTAATAGCTATCATTAATAGCTATTAAAATGATGAGAATGCGCTTATCGTCAGCTGTTAGTACTATTCTGAGATGTACCAGCACTGTTTTAGGTGCTTTACACATATTAACTCAATTATTCTTCACCATGGTTCCCTGAGGCGGTATTGTCAATGACCCCTTCGAACATACCATGAACTGAGGCCAGAAGGACTTTCTCATGGTCCCAGTGGCAGCTGCTCAGATCAGGAATCTGCTCCTCACTCCTCAGACCCTTGCAGTTGGCTGCTGGGCAGTAGGAAAGGAGATACCTCGGATGACTGGGCATATGAGAGCAGAAGCCTATATGTGATTATGAGAGTGGATACAGCCTGAGTGCTTCCAGGGAGTCCAGAGCAGGCGGACAGTCCTTGGTGCATCCCTAGTGCCAGGGGGACAGCGTGCCCTCAGCCCACCCCTCAGGAACTGTGGCCTTGCTGTGCTGGCTGCCAACCAGCAGAGCAGACCCCAGGGCCTGGCCAGGTCGGGACAGCACCTGTGCACAGGCTGAATGTCAACAGGCAGCCAGCACTGAAGCGAAACAGTTCGTCATGAAAAATTTCCCTGAAGCGTGCACCAGGCTGTGATTTTAGACATTCTCCCACTATTGCTCAGGAAATTGATTAGGTGTCTTTGAGTAAACTGCCATCCACTGTCCACCCTGTGGCCTGTTCCACAGAGCTCTGCAGGGCCAGGTAATGGGCAGGTGCCCTGCCTGGATGAGTCTCCACCATTGTCTCCCACCACAATTCATTTTCTCCCACCACAGTGGGTGTCTGCAGAGGAAGAGAGAAGATCTAGCCGTGAACTTTGGGGGAAGGGCCTTGAGCTCTTAAGACATGCAGGCCCTGCTCCCCAGTTTCCACCCAAAGTTGCTAAACAGTTTTCTGACAACTGCTAGGATTCAAGGTCTTCCTGTCCTATGAGAGGCAGGCAGGGACCCTGAAGGCTGGCAGGGGCTTTGCTGGCCCTCCAGTCCCAGACCAGGGTTGTAAAGGGGAAGGCCAGAGCTGGGAGAGGGAAGCCGCCACCTCCTGACCCCTGGGCAGCTCTCTTCCCTCCACTGATTCTCTCCCATCCACTTGACTATAAACTCCTTTTTCTCTGGTTCTTGCAGGCTGGGGAGAAAGACTTGCCGTTGGACCATAGCGGCTTGGCCATACCCAGTGACACAGACTTCCTGGACACATGGGAGGTAAGCTGAGCCCCCAGCCCGGCCTGTCCTGCTGGCATGCCTCCCATTCAGAACACAGGGCTTTCTGTGTTCAGAGACCCCAGGCTGTACTCGAGATAGCAGCTCACGGCAGGAGGCAGCATGACGCCTGGTGTGGCCTTGGATGCTGTGCAGGGCCTGGATGGGCCTGGTTGGGCCATCTCTTAAAACACTTGCTGTAAGGATTACTAATTCAGAACTTCCTTTCTTCTCAAATGTTCAGTTTTAGATTAAAAATTTCCATGGGTCATTACAGAAAATACAGAAGAATACGAACAGCCCCTTTTTTCATTTCCCAGCGGTAACCACTGCTGACAATGTCAGCTTTTCAGGTGATGGTGGGCAGCATGGTGAGGTTGGGTTGGCTGGGGGGCCTGGAGGAAGGATGGCCATGTGTCAGCCTGCTGCCGCAGTCCAGGAAGGGATAGGGCCTGAGGTAAAGAGGCAAGTGTCGGGTCACAGCAGGGGACTGATGGGTCAGGCGGCCATTGTGAGGCACGGGAAGGACACGTGATCAAAGTGGAACTTGCTGGTGTAGGGAGGCAATGTCCTGGGCCATTCGGGAGATTGATGGGTACAGATGCTGGGTGCCCCAGGCCATCCAGGCAGCAGGGAGGGGAGCCACACAAAAGGGACCCCAACCAGCCCATCCTCTCCTCCCATTTCTCATAACATATGTGAATCAGTGACAGGTTAGCTGAGGGCCCAGGACCCCCAGCCTTTCTGTCACTGTATTGCTTCTTCTGAAAGATAATGGGTTAACCTGGGCCGTTTGTATAGCACGAGTGAAGGTCCACACAGACCCTGGTCTCACCCTTAGGGCCTCTCAGGACTTACTGCTGACCACCCACCCCAGCATCAGGCCACGTCTTCATGAGCCCGAGGGCCAGGCCAGCTTGTTGGTCAGTGACCAGCACAAAGCTTTGAGTTGCTCTTCTCCTGAGTCTCTGAAAATGTTAACCAGAAGAGTGATGATACATCATTGTGCTTAGGTAGACTGTAAGCTAGGTGGAAAGGGAGGTGACCTCATAAAGGCAGCAGTGGACATCCTGCCAAATATCATTATCAACAGATGTTCAGAGTAAGAGGGATCATAATAGCCGAAGGGTGTTGAATGTCTGCTAGATTCCAGGCCTCAGCTAATTGCTCTGTGCGCTTCATGTGATGGGATCATTGAAATGACCCTGTGGCACGAACAAGGTTGTCCTCACTCTGCAGATGAGGAAACTGAGGCCCAGCCCGAGGTCCTGCTGCTAAGCGGCTGAACCAGGAGCAGACCTCAAGTACAAAAATGCTCATGAGGCACCACGTGAACTGTTGTGAGCCAGTTTTAGAAAAGAATGCCAAGGAGTGAGAGACACAGATTGCCAGCGGGTGGACAGCACCCATATGCCCAAAATAAATCTCTGTCCTCTTTAGGCCATGGAGGACCTGGTCATTGCAGGGCTGGTGAAAGCCATCGGGGTGTCCAACTTCAACCACGAGCAGCTTGAGAGACTTTTGAATAAACCCAACTTGAGGTTCAAGCCAGTGACTAACCAGGTGAGCTTGTCAACAGCTAAGAGGTTTTCATGGTGCAGTTGGCTGTTCCGCTGTTACCTCCACACAGCTGTACTGGAAATGGAAGGAGCGGTGGAGCACCAAGTTGGCATTTGGCTGCAGTGACTGGAGCAGTGAGGCAGTGATGGGTAGGCAGAGGCCTGACTGGGTAGGTGGTACCCCTGGCAGCTGGGGCCTGAGCTGAGTGTAGTCTACCAGGTGTGTTCAGAAGTGGGGAAATGTCCCAGCACATGCCCTCTGCCCTTGCTAATGAGGAGCTCAAAGGCCAAGGCATGCAGGCTTCCTGCAGAGGCCCAGGGAGCCCTCTCCTCTGTCTCCAGCCCCTGTAGACTGCAACCTGCAGGGCTGGATCCTGACTGACCCTCAGAGCAGATGCACAGACCACTGAGGCAGGTGCAGAGAAATGACTCACGAAGAGAGGGTGCTGTGTCTTCCCAGTTGGCTGGCTCTGCATGGGAAAAGGGAATTTTTGCATTATGTAAACTTTTGGTTAAAGTGTTCATGTACATATGGAAAAGCACACAGAAGAACGGAGCTTGGTAAATCCTCACCAGCTGAACCTAGCTCTGTGTCCAGCACCCAGGTCAAGCAGCAGGACAAGACCAGGCCTTGGAAGCCTGCCACTCTCCTCTGTAGGGCCAAGAGCAGCTGCCAGCATGGACCACTTTTGAACTTACGTACATGAAATAATGTCTTATGTGCTCTCGCGTGTCTGGCTTCTTTTACGCAAGATCATATTTGTTAGATTTGTCCACATTCATGTAGTATTCCCACAGTTTATTATCCAATTCCATGTTGATGGGCACCTGGGGAGTTTCAAGTTTGGGGATACTAAGAATAGAGCACAGAAAAAAGCTCTATGCTTTTATAAGTAACCTTTGTAATTGAGGCATAGCATAGGTCAAGTGGGTGACTCTGAAAGGGTCGTAGCTCAGTGAACTTCCCCAAGTGAGCATACTGAGTGTTCATTACCCAGAGACAGAAACAACACCCCTAGCCTTCTAGAAGCACCTCTAGGCCCCCGCCCGCAGAGAGCCGCCACTGCCAGCTGTAGCAAAGCTTGCTTTCTTGCTTTAAAGCCTCATGTGCACAGTCTGTGAGTGTGCAGAGGAGCCCCCACCCCACCTTTTGTTGTGTAGCACTTTAAATCGCAGGGAGGGTGGGTGCCTGAGGAGGGCAGGAGGGCCTGTTTCCTAATTGGGCAGTGAAACCCCCAGGGAGTTCCAAAGCCCAGCATTGTCTTTCCACTGCACCGCAGTTTTTTCTGAACTGCAAAGGTGCTGTGTGTGGTTCTTAATCCACTCTACGTGAGAATTTAGGTCTGCTTCCCACCGGGACTGGTGCAGGAGAAGGGACTTGGAGAATGTGGGGGAGCTGGGAATCCTGCCCCTGAGTTGCTCACTACACCCACTGGAGTCACCTGTGACATGTCTGCCCTGGCACTCCCCAGCTTCGTTCACTCCCCAGATACTTAGGGGAGTCCTTCCGTGAGTCCAGCTTTTTCCTGCTGTTGGGGAGATGTCTGTGAACAGAACAGGCCCGAGGCACTGGCTTCCCGCCGCTCATGTCCTAGTGGCTGCAAACAGACAGTAGCGAGTAGCTGCACTGCCTGCGATGTCACATGATGCTTTGTGCTAGAGGAAAACAGATGGAAGGCTGTGGGAGTGCCTACCACGGTGTCCCCCATCCTGGCGATCGTGTCAGCTGGCGTCCTGGCGGTCGTGGACGAGTCCAGCCTCTCCCCCGATGGGCAGAGATGCTGGAGCCGGGAGCTGGGGCACGGAGCTCCGTGGGGCGGCCACGGCAGCAGTGCCGGCACTCTTTCCTAGGGTCCCGCTGGCCCCACTCAGCCGTCGTAAGCTGTGGCTGGTTCTCTTTGCAGATTGAGTGCCATCCATATCTCACTCAGGAGAAGCTGATCAGCTTCTGCCAATCCAGAGATGTGTCTGTGACCGCTTACCGGCCCCTTGGTGGTTCCAGGTAGGGAGCACCAGTCGTGGTGAGTCGAGGCCCTCGCAGGAAACAGAGCCCCTCCAGTTGGATTTGGGTAGTTAGTGGAGGGTGTAAGGAAGATGGTGAGGTGTGGAGAGACCACACCTGCTGCCAGTGGACCTGTGGGCTGAGGGAGGGAGCAGTCCTGGGAGCTGGAGGGCAGGGATCCTTTACCAGACATCCCACTGGAGGCGACCTCTGCACTGACCTAGTGACTGCAGTGTCGAGGCCCCCACTGGACCGCTGTACCGGGTGATTCACGGATTACTCAGCCTCTGTAGAGCTCCAGCCCCACATAACATCTTTCCCAGAACCCAGCCTGTGCTCTGTGCTCCCTGCACACACCAATGAGCTGCCGCCACTCAGCCACCTAGACCAGGAACTCACCAATCACCCTTTTTCAATCCCCCAAGCCAGCCATCAGCAAGGGCTGCTAGTCATTCTGCCAGAAAACTTGGAGTGTGTCTCTCTGTGTCATTCTCACCATCACTGCTTAGGTTAAGTAAGAATTCTTTCTGGTGATTATAGCCATTAGATTTGCTCAGTTCAAGTGCATTGTCTACATGGGAGTGGAAGGAAACCTCCCAACACCATCATGTCACTTTCCCGAAAAAGCCTTCAGGGCTTGGCATGGCCTGGGAGTCCTGGCTAGCCTGGGCTATGCCTATTTCTGGTCTCACTTCTTCCTTCAAACCATGTATGCATCAGCCATTGGAAATTCTGTCAGGTTCCTGGGACAGAACGTTTTCTTTCTAGTCTCTGTGTCTTTGTATATACTGTTCCCTTTCCTAGAAATCTTCTCATAATCTTTTTAATCTGGCTAACTCCAGTTTCTAACATAAAGCTCAATTCAGCATCACCTCTCCCAGAAAGCCCTCTTGACTCTCCGGATTCAGGTTTTTTCACAGTATTTTGACACACTATCTTGCCATTATTTTTGCCTTAGTCTCTCCCACTCATCAGGACTGCTGGAATGTGGGGAACACATCTAGTTCATGCCTCTCCACCAGCCCCTGCCTCAGTGCCTGGGACATAGGTGGGCCCAGAAGAGGCAAAGTATTTGTTATTACCTGTATATTCCCCACAGGAAATGGGGCACATGTGTTTGAACTTGGTAGCTGCTAGGGAACTGCTAGAAGCTAGGTCATATTCCACAGCTGAGCTTGGAGTTGTGGAGCCAGTGAGAGGGTGCAGGGCTGGCAGAGACCCTGGGCATGCAGCAGGTGACGTGGGCTCCCTGTCACCTCCAGGAGGCACTGAGCACTATTGCCAGCCCAGTGCTCGAAGCACAGTACCTGCTTAATAAATGTTCACTGAGAACAGGGCTCTCCTGAGTGGTCAGGGCCTATCCCTTGCTGGACAGACACTGAAGGCTTGAGCCGTGGTCCTGTCCTCAATTCTCTCCTTAGTGATCCACATGTGCATGATCTCAACTTTTATCTGGTATTTGAGGTGAACTTTTCTGAAATTATCATCTTTATCAACAATTACTTATTAATGGGACTGTCGGCACTATTCTGGGTCCAGCTAAGAAGCCAGCCTTTAAATGTCAGAGCAGCCAAAGCACACAAAGCTCATCATCCCCTATGCTCTGAAGGTTCTCGAGGAAAAGCACCTGAAAAGTGATGTGTCCAGCTGTGTCCCCCCAAATTTTTACTTAAGTGGTTATCTCTAGGTGGTAGGGTTTGGGTGATAAGCTTTTCTCCATCATTTAAATTTCCTACACTGAGCAAGTTATCATGATCAGACAAAAAAATGTAGAACTTCCATTTTGGAGAAAGTTTTGTTTTCTAAAGAAGGAAGCTCCCATATTTGGCCTCGTCGCCCTGCCCTTGTGTTCTCTCTAGTGAGGAGGTTCACTTGATGGACGACCCCATAATCCAGATGATCGCTCAGAAGTACGGGAAGTCTGCAGCTCAGGTAGGTGGTGGGGCCCCCTGGGGCTGGCACCGCCTCTTGCTCCGAGCAGGGACTGGGCGGGGCCCGGGGTCGCTCACTGTGGATAAGCAGATGACCGATTACGACTCTGCGGTGGTCACCAGCGTCGGGGTCCGTGTTCATTCATGCAGGCTACACTCTTGTCTCAGCCCATCCGGGCCCAGCGGGGCCACAGCCCAGACGGCCCCCACTACCAGCAGGGGAGAGCTGATGAGCTTCTGCCTTGCTCCGGTGGCCAGTGTTTTGGGGGCTTGCCACACAAATGAGTTCCTGTGAAGGGTCAGCATGTCCTGGGAGCTCCGCCTCCGGCCAGCCGAAGGCACTTTCTGGAGAACAGTATAGAAAACACCAGTTTGGCTCCTAAAAGACATGTGGATGAAAGAGCTTGTGGTCAAAGCTCTGGCTGTTGCTGAGTTTTGGACTTTACTGCACAATAAGACATGACTGAGGGAAACAGCCGAGTCCACCTACAGGTGACTTCCCTTTGTCTGATACCAGACTTGTTTTTTCCTGCAGATTTTGATCCGATTTCAGATCCAGAGGAATGTGATCGTGATTCCCAAATCCACCACCCCAGCACGGATTCTTGAAAATATCCAGGGAAGTGTTTCCTGTTGCATCAGAGGTTGTGGGAATCATGTGTCAGCGGGGGGCCAACCCCTGTGACAAACAGGCCCCGCCCTCTGTGGCCCTGACAGAGCAGCAGCAGGATGAAGTGTCAGCCATATTAGGGTTGGGGGAGCCCACGCACCCAGGTGGGCTTCCCCAACCTGGAGCCGGCAAACAGGATAAAACAGGGAAGAGGAGAGGCAGTGAGCTGACTAGGGTGCCAGCCAGACACCTGCTCGCCCAACCCCCAGTGGCCCTGACCTCGACTGTGGGGACCCCTCAGAACTGAACCTAGAGGCTCCCCTGCAGTCAGAGCTGCTGTGGACGCTGAGTCCTGGACACCTGATGACCTGGGGTGACAGATCCTCTGTGGGGGAGGCTGGGTGCTGACTTGGGGTGGAGGACCCTCCATGGGGAAGGCTGGGGCCCGGGGGCCTGTCCCCTCCAGGGGCATGTTGGAGTCACTCTGCACCTTCTTTCCCATCTCCTCAGCTGCGGTTCAGGGTTGGCTCTCTTTATTTTAGGAATGGGTCCTATTCCTCAAATGTTAGGGGCAAAAAAATGGGGGGCAGCTTCAAGGACTGTTTGAGGAGGAACAGACATAAAACTCACTGCGCCAAGAGCCCTGTCAGAGTTCATGGCCCCGGGGCCCTGTGTCTCCCTGGCTGGTGGCACTAGTGGAACAAATGTTTTTGGTTAAATCTGGGGGTTTGTTGGCTTGTTTTGAGCAGTGGGAAAAATTCCTTGCTGCACCTTTACCTGTTCCAGTAGGTCCCCTACTCCTGGGACGAGTGTGGCACTTGCCTGAGCTTCTCTGGCCCGAACCAGCCAGGCTAAGCCAGCGCGGGGCAAACCGTCAGAGCCCATGTGCGTTTGGGGACAGGTGGACGCTCAGAGGCGCTCGGGGCGTCACACCTAGTGAGTGGTTGACGCGTATCCGCGACATCCTGACACATGCCTGACTAAGCGCTCACTGAACTAAATTTCCTATGAACATTTATTTTTGGTTCCAGGTGTTTGATTTTGAATTATCAGAACAGGATATGAAGGACATCCTCAGTCTGGACAGGAATCTCCGACTGGCCACGTTACCCATGTAAATATGACTCTAACTTCCTTTCAAAATCAAGGGAGCCGTGTTCAGACTGACGGGCTCCCAAACAAGTGTTGATTACTATGTTTAGGTCAAGTAGGCCTCCTTCTCCTAATTCTTTCCTGCTTGAGGATGGTCCACTGAATGACTCCAAAAATCAATTTAATACACTAAGAAGTTAAAAAATATGTAACTGTCTTTTATAATGTTTCTCTTAAAAATAATAATCAATTACGATTAGCAGACGTAATGTTGGGGGGGCACGGGGAGGGCTGTACAACTCAGAGAAGACAAGTAGTGATTCTACAGCATCTCACTATGCTGACGGACAGTGACTGTAATGGGGTTGGTGGGGGGGACCTGATGAAGGGGTAGTTTAGTGACCATAATATTGCACATGTAATTATAGATTAACGATAATAAAATAAATTATATTAATAAAAAAATAATCATTCTTTGTTTCCACTGTTGACTGTTTTTCTGTTTTTCAGAGCTGTAAACCACAAAGACTATCCTTTCAACATAGAGTACTGAGGATGGCTTCCTCCCCTCCTCAGCTTGGCCCAGATGGATCCCCTGCCTGAAACATCTGTCTGCCTCCTCTGTGCTCCCCATGGCAGGGCAGCAGTGGGCAGGGATGGCAGGGACAAGGTCTGATTTGGGAGGAAGGACTCCAGCATGGAGCAGAAGCTGAGTTGCCTGAGAAATCCACGCAGCCGAGTGCAGGCTAAGTGATGAAGGAAGCATCACGAGATCGCAGAGGGTTGGTGTCCTCCACAGAGAGCCCATGCAAGCCCTGAGGTCCCTGGAGCATCTGTGGATGAGTTCTTAGGAGACATGCTTTGTGGTCTGCACTCTTGAAAAGAAGATAACTGATGACTTAGGAATTCTTGCCTTTGCATTAAAAAAAAAAGTATTATGAAATATCGTAACATATGCCAGAGCTGAGACCCAGCATAGTGCATCTCTGCACCGGAACTGGCTGCAGCACTTACCAGCCTGCCTGGCTTACCTTACCTGCCCTCCCCACCCACCGTCTCCCTGTCCTCCAGGGGATCGTGAAGCAAGAGCCACGCCATCACACGTGGGAGGGAAAGCAGGTGAAAGTGGGGCGGTGTCTCAGTGAAACATGGGAACTTATTTAAAACCTAAGTTCTAATTTTTAAATGCTACCTTTTAATAAAACCTTCTGGGAAGTCAAATTATATCCATGGAAACACCAAATTGGAGACAGAGTGTGGGTCACCCCGTACCCTCAGTGTTCAGGATGTCCGGACTCGCTGTATCAGGAGGGGTCCAGGGGCCTTGCAGTGGCTTCCAGCTCTGCCCAAGCCTCCCTGCTCTGCTGTATCTCCAGTCTCTGGCCCAGTCCTGCTCCCCTGCCAGCCCAGTCCCTGGGGATGTGACCTTCAGTGCATCGGTCATTTCAGCCAGCCTGCCTCTAGGACTCTGCTTCTGCCCCAGCTGGTCCCCGCCTCAGTCTACCGTGTGAGACCTGGCCTGGCGCCTGGGGGATGGAGGGAGCCAGGACACTCTTGTTGCCCACTGGCTGCAGGAGTCTGGCGGGGGACGGCTGGCCTCCGCGTGGTGTCTCTTTCCATCTTATCCCAGATCCCTTGGGGAAGTCGAGAGGCCCAGGGTGTAATGCAGCCATCACTTTCTAGCTCTGGAGTCCTGGGCAGATTCCTTAGCCTTCTAGTACCTCCATGTCCCTACCTGTTAGGTCGGGTGATCCCAGCACCTCACAGGGTTGTTGAGACCGTGGGGCCAGCCTGACATGACTGCCCTCTAAGTCCAGAGCAAGGGGCACTGCGGGACTCTGTGCTGCGGCAGGGTGGGGCCCAGTGGCGGAGGCCTGGCCCACCCCCTGCTGAAGGACGCCTGAGCCTCGGCCACCAGCGCTGATTTGTTTTCTGCCAGTTTCTTCACCATCCCCCACTCCCTTCAGTTTGTGAAGCTGTCTTTCTTGCTGTTGCAGATGCACCCAGGACTCTGGGCTGCCACTACCACCTCCCCCTTCATTGGGAAGCCTTGGGGCCTCTGCAGGAGATGAGCTGGGGGGTCCCTAAGCCAGGCCGCTGGGGGCCCACAGGGTCAGGAGCTTTGCCGTCTGCTCCTGACGCTGCCTGGCCCGGATTCCCCGTGTGGCCATGGGGCCAGCAGGCTGGGGACCACGCTGCCTGTGAGCCACTGCCGATCCCCACATGGAGGCTCCCCCGCCCCTGGTTTTGGTGTTACAGATGCACATTAGCAAGTAGGCAGATGCTTGGCTAGGAGCCCTGAATAACTTGCCTCTCAGGGCTTATTTCCTGCCCGACTCAGAGCTGTCAGCTACGCCTGCCATGCAAGCTCACTGGCCGTTCAGCCAGAGGGCAGATGGGCACCTGCTGATTTGATTCTATCTTGGGAGAGCCATACCCCTAGAGCATCCAGGGATGCCAGCATTTCAACCCAAGTGTCACAGGAACAAAACAAAAGAGCCATAGTGATAGGTTAGATTGCTTAAAATGTGCCTTTACATACTTCGGGCAGAAAAGACTGAGTTTAGAGACTTCTATTGTCTGATCCAGGGACTTGAGCCATGTTGTGATTATCAGGCTAAACAACCCGGAATAAACCAGATACTTTCTCATCCATGAGACGTTTGTCAATCACCAAACAAAACAAAAAAACTGGAACAACCACAGACACTGCTGTTAATACTCCTCCAAAAATGGATAATTTGGATGATTATAAAACCTAAAAGGGAAAGGGAGAGTTAGTCAAGTCACTGTTTCTGAGCTAGAAAAAGAAAGCTTTCTTTTAAACTGGCTGAAGTATGAAATTAATGTGCTCTTGTTTTTGGACAGGCTCAAATCCAATCAGTTGCATCATAGCTGTACTATGTGTTGTACTGTAATGAATACATCACAGAAAATAAATACTCTGGCATACACATGAACACATACATAAAAATAAACCAATATATTCATTATTTGCAGGTGCATTATCTACAACTTGAGATAAATTGTTTGTATTGATAGTTTAAACTCCCAAGTGAATTCTGCCTCTTAAAACAATGCCAATCTGATTGAATATATAAAGTCAACAAATATTTCAGAGTGATGAGGAGGAAGGTGATAAGAATATCACTGTTGAATTTCTCTCAAGCACTCAGAAGTAATTTATCTATGCAATTTACTAGGTGAAAAATTATACATTAGACCTAGAGATGGATACAGTGATTATAAAATAAGTCATCAGGGGGCTTCCATTTGAGCAAGGAGAGTAAACCCTCTCTATATAAACTAGTTATTTCAAGATAGAAAATGCTAAGTCACTGAATAATTATTACTGCTATTAATTATTCAGGATTGCTATCTGCTTCTCTGCTCTCCTTACTTTTCCTTCTTTATTATCTTACCATATTGTTCATTCAACCAATACATATTGATTACTCAAGGAGAGAATAGTTTTGAAAGAATCCAGCACTAAGAATCTGACACCTAACGGGGTAAGCAGAAAATAAACCAAATAAATTAGCAAACTGTATGGAATGACAATTAAGGATATGTGCCAAGAGAAAAATAAAGGCAGGGATTGCTGAGCTGCATTTTAGATAAAGTGACAGAGAAAGTAGGACCAAGTCTGCATCTCAGTTAAGACCTGAAGGAGGTGAAAGAGTGTGCATCTAGCTACTTGGAGAAAGAGCTATCTAGGCAGATTGAACAGTCTGTGCAAAGGCCCAGAGACAGCCCCGGCATATGTGTGAACAGCAGGGAGGCTGCACTGGGGTCAGAAAAGGGAGAGGGCTGGGATGCAGAGGCAGGGGCAGAATGGGGGAAAGGGGCATCTTCATGGTCCTTGTGAGTTTGGTAAGGAATTTGGCCTTCACTCTAAGTGAATGGGCAGGCTGCTAGATACCAAATGGAAGAGTGCCTGATGAAGTCTTTGTGGAACTCGTTCACTCTGGCTACTGTGTGTGCAGACAGCACGGAAGCAGGGAGAACAGACTCGACCAGGAAGACTTGGACGTGAGTGCATATGGTACATCGGGTGGGGGTCTGCAGATAACAGCATGAGCTCAACTGAGACATAAGTTTGAGATGCTTCTTAGACATCCAGGCGGAGCTAAGTACAGAACACACAAAATCTTGGTCAGGATTAAACCCAGCGCTGGGCTGTGTGTAATTTGAGGGTCTATAGGCATGATGTTTAAAGCAAGAGACAAGATGAAATCACCAAGGATGAGGGCGTAGACACAGGAGAGGTGCAAGGGTTGGACTTTAGGTCACCCCCAAGTTAACAGGTCAAGGCAGCAAGAAGAAACCTGCACGGAGCATGGGAAGGAAGGGCCGTGGGGTGAGGGGGACAGGATCAGTAGTAAAGCTGGCTAAGAAAGTGCTTCTAGTACAGAAAATGAGATGAAAGCCAGTCACCACTGATTTAAGCAAAGACGGGGTCATGGCTGGCCTTGGGAGGAAGGGTTTTGGCCAAATGGGAAGCAAATGCCTGATTTGTGTGGGTTCAAAAGAGAATGAGATGAGAGAAACTGGAGGCAGCAAGTATAGACTTCTTTGAGAAGTGTTTCTATAAAAGGAGAAATGGGGTGTGGCTAGAGAGTGAGGCAGCTCAAGAGAGGATTTTTTAAAAGGTGAGAGCATGTCTGAATCCTGGCGGGAGCAGTCTTGTGGGGAGGCAAAAACGAACGATGCCGGCAGAGGATGGGTTTCACCAGGCTTTGTTCAGACCCATGAGTGAGACAGAGAAGGGCTAGAGTTGAGGGTATATGTGACATCATATAATACAAGTAGTGTCATGGCACGGGTGTTACTATATTGATTAATCCCGGGACATAAGCAGGGCAAGGAGAGGGGACGTTCGAGTGACTGTGAAAGGTGGTCTGAGAGCTGAAGAAAACCTGTGTTCCCAAGACCTTCCTGAAAGAAGAGGAAATTCCTTTGAGGACTGGGAGAAACTGAATTTCTTCGCTATCTTATTCCGCTGTGCCTACGATGGAACCAGCTACTTACAACTTGTCTTCAAAATAGCGAATGTTTCTGTTCAGGCCATCTAGAGTTTCCATATCCTCTGGTGTCAATTGGAAATCAAAAACCTGTGATAAAGGTGAGAAGACCAATTCAGTTTCCTAGAGGTACTTGCTGCCCCCCACTCCCCCACCCCAGCCACAGGTACAAAAATTTATGTAGGTTTTATAAGGCACTTGTAAATCTGGGGTTCATTCCCCGCAAAAGTTATGGGAATCCGCTAGTTTGTTGAGGCAGTTGAGACTGGTGTTTCAGATCCCCCTCAGAGACCTGTATTGGGTGGGTGTGGTTGTAGCAAAGGGATGCTAGAGTTTTGAGCCCAAATCTCATCTCATCTAACTCCATTTTGCAGCTGCAGAAATCAGGGGATGATATGCTCAGGGCTATATTACTGGGTCAGAAATGAGGATTGAAATCCAGACTTGATCTTGTGTTTGGTGTTCCGCCAATGACCACATGCCGACCTTGCAGATAGGAGGACAGAACAGTTAACTATAGCGCTCTATGCATGGAGTAGCTGAGGAGATAAGCTTTGCCCAAATCTGTCTCACAAAGGACCCACCCAGGGAGAAATGAAGGGTCTCTGTTAGTTCCCTGATGACCAAGTCCTGCTGTGTACCTGGAAGTTCTCCTTGATTCTCTTCTCATTGAAGCTCTTGGCCAGGACCGCCACCCCCCGCTGCAGCTGGTAGCGCAGGGCCACCTGGGCTGGAGTTCGCCTGTGTTTTGCAGCGATGGCATTGAGTGCCGGATCCTTCAAGAGAACTGGGTTGTCCTTGGTCACCCTGGGAGGAGGCAAGGAAGCTCTGGGTCTGAGGCTGTATACCTGTTTTCCTTGGAGGTGCTCACTGGGGCGAGGGGTAGTTAACCCTCTAGAGTCTCCCTTATTACCCCTAGCTGTCTCAGCATCTGTTTTGTTTCTTTTGATAAATCCAAAGAAGGAGGACAAGAGAAAGTAAGGCAGAAAGAGAAATGGAGACATTTTTCCATCTTTAAAAAAAAGCTTATGAGAAATTAGTAAAAGATTGAATAAATTAAGAAGGCAAAATTGTCTTCCAAACTAAGACCCCAAAACCACTATGATAATCAACTATTTTACCAGAATGCGTTATTTCAAAAAATGCTTTCAATGATCTCAGTTTTGTCAAGTTCTGAAAGGTGCATATTTCTATTCCTCTTGGTCTCATATCACTCAACTAGCAAGTGTCAAATTGAAGCTTAGGCTCATTTTTTTTTTTTGCTCTTTAAAGCCAGAGCTTCTGAATTGTAGGAATGTTTTGGTCAGTAATTTTATTATTCAATAATGTTTTACTGAGTCCCTACAATGTAGGCTAGGCAAAGGGTTACTAAGATGAATCCCCTCTGTCTATCCTTAATTCCCCCAGACAGTCAGGAAATGACCCAGAAGGTATAGCATCTCTGATCAGAATAACTTGATGGGGATTCCTACCATTCCTTCTCTGAGTCAGACCCCAAGGCACCGTAGGCAACCAAGACAATGTCCTTGGACTTGCAGAACTCCAGCAGTTTGCTCTGGTTGAGGTAAATGTGACATTCCACCTGCAGAATTCCAAGCAGAAGGGTTGGACTATAGGACTACCAACACCAAGTGTGTGAGGAACACGTGATGCTGTATTGCATGGCATCATCAGTGTTTAGGAATACCAGCAACGTGGGCTAACATGTGGCTCTTGTCCGCAGCTGTGCCCGTGGTGCTCCCAGAGGCTCACCTTTGGACTCGGCCCAGAGATAGCATAGTGGCATCAGATAATGAACTCAGTGCTCGTGGAGGACAAGTTCAGGCTGGTGTCAGCATACTCTGTCTCAGACTGGAGAGCACGGTGGTGTCCTTTCCTTGTATCTTCCGCATATGCTGCTGTGCAACCCGAGCAGCAATCTCTGCCTCTGGGTCTTTTGCTCTCGACCCTCCTTTCCTTTGTCTCTTCTCAACACTGCTGAATTTGAGCTTGTTCATCAGTCCACCCATGGGATCTGAAATAATAATGCTTTCCTCATTCCATCACATCCCACTCTGATGTCTGCTGATCTGTAAGGACACCCTACTCTGCATTATTTCTCCCATCTGCCTCCCAAGCTCAGTTTTGTTCCACATGGAAAGGGATTGGGAAATGCTTCTGGCCCAATAGATTCTAGAAATACATTGCTCATCGTTACCAGTCAGAAACCGTCATTAGTGTTATGACATTGATACATTATCAGTGAGAGCAGTTTCTGTATCCTAAAAGGTATTGAGTGGTGCTATGATCTTACTTTCCATCTTTCTTACTTCTTTGCACATGCAGAGAAAGAAATCCAGGACCTTTACACAGAATTTTAACCATTTCTTTTTCTGCTTTCTTAACCAAATGATATGTGGGTCAAGACCATTGCCCTAGCCGTGGGCTGGGAGGTCTGGGGTCAGCTCAGCTCCATTGCTGATTCTTGGGAATTGGGTATTTCTCCTTCCAACACATTGATGACGTTTGAGCAAAACCCCAGGTAGTCAGTCTGTAGTGTACTTGTTTCTGGATTACACTATCCTTTGATCCACCTAGCCTATCCAGTACAGTGAGAGGCTTTAAGAAACACAGAATGCTCCGTTTATCACATTGCGTATTTCCTCTCTCCCTGCTAGAAGCAGAAGGGGTTTTGTTCTAGTCTTTATCGTGGAAACCTGTCAGGGCCTCTGGAGGTGAGGCCCCTGCCGTAGCTGAGCCCCTGGGGTGGTGGATGCCCACGCTGGCCTATGCTGAACCTTCAGCTGTGGTTTCCTGTCTGGTGCTGACTCCAGCCACTGCTTTAGTTCCTGGGTTCTGTTCCAGTGAGTATGATTCTCTGTGTCCACCTGTCTGTCTCTCTAATTCTGGGGGCAGTGGCTTGCCCTGGGGCCTCAGTTCTCTAATGAATCTAATAAGAGCTGTTGATTTCCAGTTTGTTCTGCATTTTTATTGTATTCAGGGATTAGAACCAGACCTGGACTCCGAAGTAATCTTCACAATTCCCTGTTCACTACACAGATTCACAATTAACTAAACTGTGCAAGCCTCTGGTATAGAGTGCCCCACCAGGCAGCCTCCACGCCACGCTGCAGGCACTCTCCGGGGCTCTGGGTGATGTCCAGCTTCTTCCCCAGTTCTTCACCACCTCTCCCATCAAAACCAGTTCTCTTTCCTTTCTCTCTGCTGGTGATCCCCAAAGTGGAGATCAAACCTCCCAGGGGATCCAAAATACAACTTTTTAGAACTCCTGCTTATATTTTTCATCTAAAACGAAGACAAAAATAAACTTCACTGATATTTGATGTTTGGATTGACACCATCCTCTCTCAGTCTGCATGTGAAAGATTCCAAAGGAGATGAGATGGCCCCGGGGGACACGAGGGCCCTCTGCAGCATGGAAGTGTCCCCACTCACTTCTCTACTCATTTCCTCTCCTGATTCTCCAATATAGGGACATTCATGTCTTGCTCATTAAAGTGGGTTTATCTTAACAAGGAGATGTCTTATTTTTATTTTTAATTTACTTTTTTTCCTGTTTATTTATTTATTATTTATTTATTTTTAATAATTTATTTTGGTATCATTAATCTACAATTACATGTGCAACATTATGGTTATTAAACTACCCCTTTCATCAGGTCCCCCCCACCAACCCCATTACAGTCACTGTCCATCAGCGTAGTGAGATGCTATAGAGTCACTGCTTGTCTTCTCTGAGTTGTACAGCCCTCCCCGTGCCCCCCTAACATTACATCTGCTAATCATAATGCCCCTTTTTCCCCCTTGTCCCTCCCTTCCCACCCATCCTCCTCATTTTTAATTTTAATTTAATTTTTATTGTGGTAAAATATGCATAACATAAGTTTGCCATTTCTAAATATACAAAATAATGGCATTAAGTACATTCACACTGTCTGGAAGTGATTTTGTGACATCTGGAGTCTCAGTGGTTATTTCATGACACAATTCAAAAGAGTTGTTATACTTAAAGATGAATTGCCCATTTTCTTTTAGACAGGAATGCTCCTACTCTACTGACCTTTTATGAGAGTAGGAAAGTCAGTAATTTGCTAGCTTTAAATTTCTGGAACCAACCACCATAACACCTAGTAGGTTATACTCTGACCTGACCCTTAGATGTTTTTTATAAAGTGACATGGCCTTGGGAACTGTCTTAGCAAGTTGAAATACATTCTGTTCTCTTGAAGCAGCTGATGTCCAAAGGTACCAGTACAGGACAGAGCACCATTGCTGACCTTGCTGAAATGAGGGAAGAGTAAGATGGGGAGGAGGGAGAAGAGGCCAGGGGTGCAGTGACTCAACTCACCTGGTTGCACACGGGCTTATACCTGAGGCCCGGCTTGTTCAGGATCATCTCCAGCTGTTTGTGATTGAAATTGGACACTCCAATGGACTTGGTTAAACCTGCATCTTTGCACTTCTCCAGGGCCTGGGGAGGAAACACTGTTGAGGGGTGATCTGTGTAACCGGTAGGGAAGCTAATGAATGGTAGCCAGTGGAGAGTGGGGGAGAGTATGAGACACAGCAAGACACAGAAGGTCTCCAAAGGTGCAAATGCCAATGCATAATATAGGAACTGACAGGTAGGAGGAGAATGGGAAATAAAATTAAAAAGTGGCTAAGAAGATAGAGTTAGAAAGAATGCAAGTGGCCAGGACAGAGCTAAGGGAGCCCCCATGATCTTTGGCTTAACACCTAGAAAAATGTGACTGAAGCCCTGCAGAGCAAGCTCCAGAGGAGCAGGAAGTAGGGCCGGGTGCAGCATGGGAAGAGCAAGGGCTGCCTCCAAGCCCGGTGGCCCTGCGCTCTCCGACCTCATTTCCCATTCTTGCCTCCCAGCCTCACTCTGTCCTGGTCACAAATGCCTCAATGCCATAGACACGGTGCCTTGGCCTTGGGTCTGCCTGGGTCACTCTTCCCCAGGACCCATCCACACAGCCACCTCTCCGTTGCCTGCCAGTCTGCTCAGATGTTGCCTCCCCCTGCCCTGCGCATTCTGCTTTCAGCTGCTGCCTGAGACCCAGACCCACCGTGCACCCTCATCCCCCCCCCATCAGCTTTGGTCTCCCACCTGCCCCCCCTCCCACAGACACACACACACACACAACAGCACTTCCCACCCCAGGGGGCCAGAGGCCTATGCCCTGCCGCCATGTAGCCTGATACACACTCAGAAATACTCAGTACTGGGTATATCATAAGCACCCAGTAAGTACTCACTGAGCTATTAAATGCACAAAATGTGAAACCAAGGCAGCAGGACATTCAGGGACCTGCCCAGGTCAACATGGGCGGGTGGCAGGATTAGACTCAACCCACCTCTCCTGAATTCCTTGTCCCTCCTCCCTCCCCCAAGGTGCACAAACATGGCCACCTCACCTCCCACGTGGTGCAGAGATCTGCCACGTCGAAAATGATTTTCCCATGTGCATCCTTTGGCATAATCTCCTCCCCAGGCTGCAACACAGGAAAGAGGGAGAGGCTGCATAAAACTTTGCGCAGCCTCGGTTGAGCTCTCCAGAGGCTGCAGACCTGGAGGCTAATGGAGCAAACCAACGCTCCTCTGGGAAGGAATTGTCAGGGCAGACAAAAGGGAAGGGAAGCGCTCTGAGGAGCTACACTTCCTGGAAATGTTTCTAACTGCTGAAAGGTTCAGTCAATATTGTTTGTGTCAAGGACAACTTGAGATCCCCAAGATCCCATCCTAGAGAAAGGTTAGAGTGGTGCCACAGCTCCACAGGCTCTTGGCCCTGGACCTTGGGGGATAAGCCTCTCCCACCCCTGCTTTCCACACGGAGGTGGCTATCTGAGAGCCACCTGTCAGCATCTCAAGGCCTGTCTCATCTCCATGGAATTTCCTGTGCCTCAAAGGGCCTCCCCATCAGGACATTCCCTGGACGCCTGGGGACATGAGATCAATATTGAGGAACATGGAGTCTTGAAGGTATGGGCAGCGTGGCTACAAGATTGAGGCAAGGACATTGCAACCAGTGAAGTCTTGTGGCTTGGGGGCTGGAATCACCAGCAGAGATGGGAAGGGTGGAAGCACAAAAGGGAATCTTAAAGTACTGTTATCTGCTTCTTTTCACCCTCACCTACTATATCCTCTCTTGTATTCAGCTGCTAATTTTTATGTTGATAGCTGAAGTAAAATAAGATTTGCTAACCTTCAAAGGCACTGGAAAATGAATAAGATAAAGATCCACATAGCTCAGCTGAGCTCTCCTCAGTGACATTTCCAGGCCAGTTTGGACCAATTCTGGATGGAAAAATGTGCCCCACAGCTGCAGTAGTTGAAAGAGAAGTGGTGGGGATTATTTCTTTAGGAATCCTTAGGAGGGGTTAATAAAATGGCAAATAAACAACATAAACCAAAAACATGCTTATAATCACTGGGAAGGGACAAGTCACCCTTGGAAGCTCATGTGTTCTGTATCATGATGGCTGGTTTCCTACCAAATTAAGACAACAATGCTCAAAATGAAAATATGGTCCTACACAGAGGTTTTCAAACTTTAGACTGTAAAATAATTGTTTAGTTTGCTGGTATAAGACGTATTCCTGGGTTCTACCTTGAACACAATCCCTCAAAGTATCTGAGGATGGTGCTGGAAAATTATATTTTGAACAAGAACCTCGAGGGACTGTGATTCTGGAAATTCTGTCTGGACCGTCTTAAGCGGTCAGGGGTCCCAAAGAAAGTGAGGCCCAGAGGAACTTCTTTTGGGGAACCCTTAGGCATCTCATTTTAAGAGGCAGTAATCTAAGGAAAATCAATCAAGAATTGCCAAAGGCAAGGGAACCAAAAGATCCTAAGGAGAGGATTACACATGGGAGTGAGAAGCCTGCTGCTATGGCGACACCACATCTGACTCAGTGCTCTGGACACACTCTGGAATGAGAGGGTAGAGACATTGTTTCAACTCTCCTTTATGGGCTACTTCTCCTCAAATTTCAGTGCTTTGACAAGTCCATGAACACTACAGAAACAGTTCCCCATGGTTCCCTTTCCAATGGGACTTAAATACGCAAGCTCTTTTATTTGTTGCAGATATGATGCCAGGGAAGAATATTACAGGAAACTATATTAAGACATATTAAATACTTTCCTAAAAGCTTTACATGTATTCTTCAAAGCAATAATTATAAAAATCCTGTGAGGTTAATATTATCTTCATTTTAAAACTTGAGAAAACCAAGGCACAGGGTTTAAGTGTTGTTCAAGGTCCACATTTAGTAAGTGGCAGAACCTGGATTCAGATCGAGGAAGTTTCACCATGGAACCCACAATCTTAGCCGGCATGTGGTTAACCAACCTTTTCATAGAAGATCTGAGAGTGAATGAAAATTAAACCAATGAGAAGAGAAATTCACCAAGGAAGTACTCAGCTAAGAGTGAGCTTCCCAGATACATGTGCAACTATACACAGCACCTTCGAAGTGTAGAATATGTCTTGTCTCTTCACAGTGCCATCAGCAATCTTCTCCTGGATGGCCCTCCCAATCTCTTCTTCATTTAGGTACATATAAGCTGAGTCAATATGACGGTAACCTGCATCAATTGCTATCTTGATGGCCTCTTCTACCTTACTCTTAGCAACCTAGAAGAGCACAGAAAGATGAAGACCTACTTGATTCAGGGAACAGATGACCAATTACATAAGCGCATGAGCTAGTCAACAGAACTTACTGATTTTCTAAGGGCCAAGCGCTAGAAGTGACAAAGCTAAATGTTGACTTATAACCAGTGGCAAATATTTAACAACTAACTCTCTGAAGAAAAGAAATCCTGATTTGTAGTGTCGCCAATTTCTATGGCGTAAATACTCCAACTATGGCTGATTTCAAGCTTCCACTATTGGGAAAAGATGCTCACTATTGAATATGTTGAGTCCATGAGTTGGCCTCAGACAACAGTGGATTTAACCTTCCACCTCTGGATCTACACACTCTATAGATTTACATTCCTAAATTAAATCACTCTAAAGAGATTATTAAACTGGTTTCAACCCAGCAATCCAATACCAAAACTTACCTATCAATGCAATGAAAATGCAACTTTAGACAGAATAAATTAGTGATTTACCTATGTAAACCTGGAGAAACACTTCAAACAACATTTGATGAAGGACAAAACTGTAGAAGAAAATAAACTCTTTTTTCATTCAAAAGTATCTCATACTTAATTCTTTCCTGGGTCACTGAGTTGGCCTTTGGGTGATGCTCTCCCCTTCACAACTCTAATTTTCGTTAGCTGCCTTTTGTGCTTCTGGCCACCAGATTGGACTTTTGAAGTTATCCACAAGTCTCCCCTCTCCATCATCCCAACTCATGCAGTAATTAGAATTTCTCTTGTACATATTTGTTGATTTGCAACTTCTGATGAGTTAACTGGTCCCATGGAGATTAACTGACTGTCCACAGGTTAAAGAACAAAGTCAAAGGACACCTCATGCCAGAGAGTTTCCTTATGCCATGTGGCTCCCTCAGGGCACAGCATTAACAACGTAGCCTTGAACAGACTGTTTCCACCCCAGCTGTCTAACATTAATACCCGCTCTCTTTCTCCAGGTCCTTTGGCCATCAGAACTCCTCTGGATATTCTGAGTAGTGGAGATGGACAAGTGCTTGTCCCCGGATCACACTCAGGCGGCACTATGTCAGGGGAGATGGGGTGGGCCGGTCTGGTTCTATTACTCTCGCCTTCTGTCCAGGGCAGCCGCCTCACAGTGTGCTAGGATAAGTGACACCCAGTTGTCATGGTTGCCACGTGTCAGAAACTTCACAGCAAGCTGGTGTGTGATGAAGTTTCTCTGTAATTTCTAACATCGAAGCTGTCTGTTGCTGGGCATCTTGTTAGAAATGTAGATTTTTGAGCCCTATCCCAGATTTACTCAATCAGCAGCTGTTTGGGTGGGGCACCCAAATCGCATGTTTAACAAGATCTTCAGGAGTTTTTAATGCCTAGTGAGATGTGAAAAGCACTGACTTAAATGCACAAGACAACCTACCCTGGAGAGAAACAGCTTACAGATGAAGAAAGTTGAGTTCCATATGAATTGCCCAAATTCACACACTGACTGTTATTGATCAGGACCCATGGCTGCTACGCCTTCATAGCCAATACCATTAGGCCCACCTTACTAGGAGCAGAGGTGCCAAGTCCCAGAATGGGCATGAAGAGCCCATCATTCAGCTTTACAGAATAGGATGTCATTTGACTCATCTTCCTTTACTCTTTTGTTTAGACAGACACTGATCTTCTTTCTTAAAAGAAATCTGTAGAGGGAAGAAAATAATACTTGCTATTTTTTAACAGCTTTAATGAGATATAAGTCACACACCATAAAACCATCCCTTTTAAATTATACAGTTCAGTGGTTTTTAGTATATTCATTGAGATATCACCACTATAGAACTTTAGGACATGCTCATCATCCCCAAAGAAACCCCATACTCATTAGAAACAACTTCCCATTCCTCCTTTGCTCCAAACCCCAACAATTACGTTCTGACTCTGTACATCCACCTATTCTGGAAACTTTCTGTAAATGCCTTCATACACTCCATGGCATTTTGGGTCTTCCTTCTTTCACTTAGCAAGACGTTTTCAAGGTTGGTCCAAGCGGTAGCATGCGTCAATACTTGGTTCTTCTTTAAATCTAAATAGCAACCCTTTGTATGGATTGACCACATTTTATTTATCCATTGAATGAACACTTGCCTGTTTATACTTTTGGCCTATTATTAATAACGCTTCTATAAGCAGTTACGTGTCTTGCATAAGGAAAACTCAGGACAGACTGAACATTGTCTTATTGCCAGAAATCAAGGCTAGTTACAGGGGCTGCCAGCAATCATGCTGAAAAATTGAAAGTGTCTACTGAGGGAAACCTGCTAGACAGATGTGATCATTTGAATATGTAAGTTGTGTTAGCACTGTTATTTGGAAAAACCTGAGTCTATGAAAAGCCATGAGTACATAATTATACTGTAAAAAAAGAAAATTAAGATAAAGGCTAGGAAAAGGCAGCTGAAATGTAAAAGAACTAACAAAAATAATACATGCTTGATTTTTCACCGATTTTAATGTTAGGAAGGTGAATGTATATGAGCATTTTTTTTTTCTTTTATACTAATGCAAGTCATAAAATAGAGCTATATACATCTGTTTCTGTAAGCAGGGTGGAAGCAGGCCACGAAGTTCTCAGAGCGTGCCATGTACAAGGAACAATAGTTTCAGTAGTCACACAGAGAGTCGAGTCCTCTAAGAGCCAGCCATGTTACCCAGTACAAGGAGAGTTCAACAGGGTTGAAGAGAGGTAGTTAAATATTCTGGGTTCTGTAACATTGACGAATGGAAACTCTAACAGGCATGTCCATGCAGAAAAGACCAAGTTGCAAATCTACAGAAACCTTTGAGAAAGGCAAAAGGCATGGACATTTTTAAAAACCTGTAGAAAGCAAAGTTTTACTATAAAAAGAAATGTCAGTTTGAATGATCAGTGGGGGATTTGAGTCATTCTTAGAACGGCAATCATACCAGGGCCCACTAAGAATAAATCATTTATTTGAATTTAGCAATTTGGACTAACTTTTTGTTCCAAAACACTGTATTTATGAATACTGACAATTGAGATTCACCTAATTTCCATGAAATATTACTCATCTTTTGGAGTTTTCATCCATGAAAAATAGACATTATTAAAATGTCTATAATTATCTTTCTATAGATATTATTTTTTAATTGTGGTAAAATGTACATAGCATAATCTTTATCATTTTAACCATGCATGACTATATGATCCAGTAGAATTAAATATATTCACAATGTTGTAGAACTATCACCACTGGAAACATTTCTGCCTGCCCTGCAAATGAGTTTCAGCCCCAGGCAAGTTTGCTATAGATTCACTGTGACCAAAGAATTTACAGCAAAGGGTTCTTGGGGTGGAAAGGTTATACCCAACTTTATTTCCAGGTGTCAGGTCAGTCACTAAAATTCCATTCACTCAGAGCGAGTCTGTGTTATCACTGCTGCTTCAGATGCAGCAAGCCGGTCTCTCCCTCTGGGCCCCTCTGCACAGCCGTCCCGCACAGCCGTCCTCTGGGCCTCTGTCCTTGGCGCTGCCACCACTCCAGCCTCTGCTCTGCTCGCCTGCAGCCTTGCAGCCCCACCACCCCCTTGTGCCCAGAGCACTGGGTGGAACTCTTTATATTAACACAATAATGGCTTATTGCCTAAAGGTATGGTAGCGGTAGCATAGCAACAGGCCAGTTACATCATCAGGTGGTTTAAGTTCAGTGAGGATCCTGGCCATAGGAACCCCACTTTACCCACACTGCCACTACAGACAAAAACTCTGTACCTGTTAAAAAAAATTCCTTTTGGATTGTTCAGTGTTCAGTGTTGTTACCTGTGTCACCAGTGCACACTTCTTTTCCTCAAACTAATTTAAATCAGGTGTGGTGCTGCTTTTCCTTCCCCTTTACTTTTCTTGCACGACTTCCATTCACCACAACACATCTTTCTAATTCCAGATATTAAAGAGCTCACGGGCCTAATAGCCAAGGGCGAGAGGAAGCTGGTTTCATCTGAACTTCAAAGCAGTGGTTTTTAAAGTGTAGTCATGGGATGCAAAGCAATCTCTGACATCATTTCTTGAGGCCTGACAAAAAGACTATTTTCATAATATGAAACACTCTATTTCTTTTTTATTCTCATTATCCTATATGTATACAATGGGGTTTTCCAGAGGTTTACATGGAAAATATACAAAACTTGTACCAAAGCATCTCGAAATGGAAATGGCTAAAATATTGCCTTCATTCCAACAATGTCAAAATACTTAGGAGTAAATATAACAAGAGTGATAGAGCTTCTACAGGGAAAAAAAAAACTAAAAAATAGCATTGAAGGCATAAAATATATCTGAACAAGTGAAACGGTGTGCACTATTTTGGGATGGAAAGGCAGTTTACTAAAATTTAAATTCTGTATACATCCAAGCAATTATGTTCCAAATTCCAACAGGATTGTTTTAATTAGATGCAAAAATTTCACATGCATATAAAAACAATGCCATAGAGAAAATTCATGGAAAGAAAAAACAGTGATGGAGACTTTTTTTACTGGGTCTCAGAGCTCATCACTGAGCCAATATAATCTAATCAATCATATTGGTATAATGTTACACAGAAATACTAGTGAAAAAGAATAGAAAACTCAGAATTCATTTTTATTTACATAAGAATTTAAGATATGATGAAAAGGGCTGTGTAATTCAGAGGAAAATAATGAATCATTTAATGCCTGATGCTAGAACAAGGGGCTCTCCACAGGATTGGATTTCCCTTCCAAGACTGTGAAAGTAGAAAGATAGACATGAGCAGCTGGGGAAGGGAAAGATAAGGTTCAAGGAAAAAAGCTATCCAAACTGCCCAGATAGGGGGTTCCACACAAACACACAAAGACTTTGAAGGGTGATAACTTCTTGCTTACTGGGACCAGGCCAACCCGGTCCCACCCAGATCCCAACAAGGTCCCAACGCGGGTGCCATTGAGGAAAACTAAGGACTGCCCAAACCACACCTCCTCATAATCTCATTAAAATAAAATTGTGGTTTTGCTTCCCACCCCACCCATGGCTTTTTTGTGTGCATTCTGGGAAAAGACATGTGCAACACGAGGAATGGGTGTATAACTAGAGCTGTCAATCAAATGACCTCACACTGTCAATTAAAAGTAATGCCTCCCAGATAGGTGGTGATAAACAGCCTTTCCCTTAAATGTTGGAGCCTTTGTCTACCTTGACTCTGACCCACTCCTTCCTTGGAGTGTATTCAAATAAAACTTTCACTCTGCTTCACTATTGTGTTTCTGCCTTTCAATTCTTTGTTGTGGTGGGGACAAGAACCGAGGAGAGCAAACTTAACCCGTAACAACATCATATATATAAGAATTCCAGATACATAAATGATTTAAAGTGTAGGAGCATGGAGAAAATATGGAAAATATGGGAAGTGCATACCAATATGTTAACATTCATTATCGTGGGGTTTCCTGAGAAGGGTGAAGTGGAGAAGAGAGGGCCTGGGGGACCAAGATAAAAAAACTCAATTTAAAAGCATATATGTGATAATTGATATGCTTATTTTAAATCATGTATTTTGTATAATGTATTCATGTATATTATGTAATTATGTATTAAATTATGTATAATTTTTCTTTCTATATAAATAAATGAAATAAATTCAGTAAATGATATCAAATTAAAGAGAGTGCAAATGACAAAGCACTCAATATAATCACTTAAATGACCAAGAGATATGCATTCGAACTTATATCTGAATTGCTGGGAATGGTCCACAATTGAGAGTCCCTGACATCAAAGAATTATTTTCTGTATGTAAAGACTTTGGTGCTTACCTCTGAGTAGATATCTAGGGCATGTCCAATTATGAACATGAAAAAGCCTGGGATTTTCCCTATGGACACTGGGAAACTTTTCTGTGCTAATCTGCCTTTTGATCTTTACACTGCAAAGTTTGAAGGCACAGGTGTTGGGTACCACTTTTGTCTGTAAGCCTCTCTCCTATGCCACATTTAAAGGCACAAACCAAATAGTGCTTTATAATCAAAGAGGAAACAGTCAAGCACAGTTTTAAACATTAGAGAAAGAAAACAAAACCACTCTGACACTCCTCAAGGCAAACACCAACCTTTCTCAGGACCACACGATTTGGCTGAGTACTTGTGTTCCAGGTCTAAGTTTGAGTCTGACCTGGAAATTCCAAATTTATCCAGACAATATATCCAGGTGGGGAACACCAACACTCCTAACACGGATACAATCAGGCTTTCATGTACAGAATTAAAACTGTGGACACCATGATATGAACGGAGGGGATGAAGGGTGGGAAAGGTATTAATCTCATTGGTTGATTGCTCATTCCTGACCGCTCTGAAGAGTTGGCACCTTCCTCTTTTTATCTTTCTTCTTTCCGTATTTGTAACGATGGGTGTGGTAGGTTGGGATGAAAGATTGTGGGGTCCTCCAGGCCTTGCAAGACTCTGGGATAATAAGTAGGGGAATGAGCAAATCAGCCTGTTATATTTGCTCTTCCAATAGTTACTGGGAAAGGAGAGCTAGCTGGAACCCTAGTCCCTAGTTCTTCCCATTGGTGTGCCACACACATGGGCAGCTGCTCCTGAGTGGGCCCAGTTTTGATGTTGAGCTTAGCATAGGAGGCATATCTACAGTTACCATGGCCCCTACTTTCTAGCTAAAATGGTACCATGTCCCCCAGTGACTGCAGTGAGCCAGGATGCCAGCACACGTGTTGGTGGACATTTTCAGTTCAGGGCCTGACCTGAGTCCAGGTGGGGTTAGGATGGCCCCATTGGACCTGGTCAGGGCCTGACACTGGGAGGCTACTCTCTAGTATAAGAGAGGGGGAGCATGGATCTTACAATGCTGATGGACAGTGACTGCAATGGGGTATGTGGTGGGGACTTGATAATAGGGGGAATGTAGTAACCACAATGTTACTCATGTGAAACCTGAGCATGAGATTGTATATCAATGACACCTTAATAAAAAAAAAAAGAGGGGGGTGCATAGGGGCCACATGCTGCAGTGAGCACTTTATCATGTGAGACAGGATTTTGGTGTTAGTGGGCACCTGGGTTAGGATGTTTTTTTATCTAAGCTAAGTCACACCAAGTGAATTTGTGAAGGCCTTGAACCAGGCAAGATGTTGTTTGGTGTAAAAGAAAGTGTGTGCAGTGTGGGCCTTCTGATTGGATGGGCACTGTCTGGGGTCAGAGATGGGGCTGAGAGTGGAGGCCTCATGCTGGTGTGGGCATTCTCTAGAGCAGGAGGTCAGGGGCTGGGGAGGCTGGGATATGGGGGTGGGGCATGCTCACGCAGGCCTGTGCTGGGACTGGCGTTCTCTCATGCTCCAGAGATGCTCCAGGGACGGGCAAGGTGTCAGTGAGACCTCTTGTCAGGAAGGGTGTCCTCCAGCAGAGAGCACGGAGATTCATGGAGGCCTTGTGGTGGTAGGTTTGGGAGCTCACAAAGGTCTCTCATCATTTTTCAATGATCAGGACCTCTCGGGGCCCATGGAGGCTTGATGGGGCAGGACTTGGGCAGGCACCTTTGCTTTAAGAGTGGTATGCAATTGCTACTTGATCCCAAAGAAGGTGGACATGAGTTATATAGCATCACAGTGGCCAGGGCAGGACTTACGTTTGCAGGTGTCCTTGAGCACCCAGGGGTGGAAGGCTGACAAACGGCAGTGCTGGAGAGCCGTCCTGTTGGCAAGGTCGTGTTTGAGGCAGGTGGTCACTTGGAGGTGCGTGGCTGTAGTCTCGTTGGACCTTCTGTGGAGGCACATGGGGACGGATGAGTCTGAAATGCTGTCTTCTCCAGCAGTGAGCTCTCGGACTTGGGTGACGTCCTCTCCCAGGATAGCCCTCCCAAGCAGCTATCCTCTAGCATGGTGTGAGGTTTCTAACTAGGCTCTGCGGGATAAAAACTGTCCTGGGCTACTGGGGGCCCTGCCAGGATTGCTGGGCTTGGGAGCTGGATGTGCAAACATCAGCAAGATTTCCAGTGCTGGCAAAGGCCGGCCTCTTTGCGCAATGATTTCCCAGCCTGGCTGAACAGCTTGTTTACTGGGGGGCAGTGCAAAGGCAGCCCAGCTGAGCCAGCAGGGTGGCTGTTACACAACGCACCTGACCCAGAGAGGTCGGGACAGGCTCCCCGGGCAGTCTGGGTGCATTCCAGGACAAGTGCAGGGCATCCAATTCAGGTGAAATGCATGCTGCTGTGATGACAGCCCTGCGAGGGGCCCACCCGGGCCTGCAGTCCTTTGTCTCATGTGCCCGTGTCTAAGGGTGAGGTTGCTCTGCACTGGATAACATACACAAGGGCAAGCGCGTCTGAGAAGGTTTAGGAAGGACGCCATACCTTTCCAATTGCAAAATATCCAATTGTTCTATGGGCAGAGGGGTTGTCTGGGAGCTTGAGACCGTCCTCCGGTCAGACGATTTGGGCTTGAGGGTCACAGCCTAGCCCAAGTAGCTGGACAAAATACAGACACAACAGTGGCCTTGGACAAATTTGTTCCTTGTTGATTGTAATCGCTCTCCTAGGGAGCTGGGAGCTCACCAAGCGGGTGGGGTGGCCCTGCGTGTAGGGGTCTTTTATCTCCAGAGCCCAGGAATGTGGCTGCTCTGACACGCTGAGGGTGCTTTAGGGGCTCCAAAGAAGCACAGGAATTTTTTCCCCGTCTGTCTCAGACATGGCTGGCATTCCTAGGCGGAGTCTGCCATCTCCCCTCTCCGTGGGCCACACGGGTCCTGGTGGCAAAGCCTTTGGAGCAGGGACAGCAGTTAGGTGCTCCCTCAGGGTCCCACAGCGGGTGGGCTTCTGTGGCCACTGGGTCACAGGAAGGGACCTGTTCCCAGTCAGGTCACCAAAGCTGTTGGGACTGCAGATGACTGAGAAATGGAAGCCGAGGGGAAGTGGTAATGAGTAAACATACAAATAGAGTCTCAGTGAACACGGAGACTTTTATATCTCCTTGACATTAAGGAGGGGTGATGTGGCACTTTACAAAAGTTGGTATGAGGTCTTCTAGGGCCCTCCAGTCTAGAATTTAGGAGGATCAAGGCCTGAGGCAGAAGAGTGACCCGTTAAGGGGACCATTTGCCCAAGTGTAACTTAAATAGCACTCCCTTAACAGGGCCATTATGTCTCTCAGTCAAACCCGCCCCCTGAGGGGCCAGCCGGTGAAAATCCCATCATATGCCTTGTTCCAGTACCTGGACTTGTAGGGGTGGGAAGTATAATGAGAGCCTGGGTCAGGGTCTCTAGTGTCTGGGACTCCAAAATGTGCCAACACAGAGTAAGGTCTGTCCTGTGGGGCCCACGTGGGATTGCCTTGTGGGGAAGGCAAGCCGTGGCCTGGTGCACACATCTACCATGGCAGGAGCATATCACGTGGCACCTGAGGGCACTGAGAACCAGTCATTAACCTGCCATCTAGGAAAGGCAACTGGCCTCAGGGAATACCTGTCCACCCGAGGGAGTCTCCAGTGCTTAGTTTTGTTACAAAGGACAAGTTATCAACATTTGTTTGGAAGGGCAGAGCCTGGACAGTCAAAAGCAATGTGCAAATTGTACGGACTGAGGGACACTTAGCTGTAATTGTGGCAGCTGCTGTTGATGCCCCCCCATATCACCATGATGCAGACAGAGGACCAACCTGCAGCTGCCACCCCTGCCCCCCTTTGCCTGAGGGCCTCCTCTGGTCACCTGCTCCTCAGCCTGTGACAGGAGCTGTAGGTGCCAGGGAATGAATGCCTCCTGGGACCAAGTCCCAAATGAGAGGTAGCAGTCGGCATATCGTCACCCCAGCAACTCGCCTGTTTCCCAGAGTTTCCAGTGGGATGAAATTCCAGGTTTCCTTCCTCACTCTGCCTCACCTGCTTGCTCCTCTTCCCGTGTTTTTATATTACCTCTCGAATAAACACCTTCACTTGAAACCTCACATTCTACTTTTGGAGGAATCCAAGCTAAGGCAGACATTTTGGGGACAGCTGGAGACACGGGACTGTGAGTCCAGGTGATGTTATTGTGCTCTTGGCTGTGACAAGGGCATAGTGGCAACATAAGAGAATGTCCCTGCTCCTGGGAGATTCATGCTGAAGTGACATATGATGTTGATAACTTCTTTCCAAGTGACTTAGGAATAGTCTGTGTTTTGTATTTGTAAGGGTGCCTTGCTTTGTGTTTGAAAAGTTTAAAAGGATCAAGTATATCAAATTACTTTCTTTGAATCTAATAAAATTTAATAAATATGGAGTTGATATTCAGGGTCAGGGTAACGTGCTCTGTTGTCCTTTGAATTCCTGGCCAAGCACAACCTCAGAAGCTCACTACTGTTACCTGGACGCGCATGCTGGTCTAGTCTTCACTGTCAGCTCTGGCTTCTTGGTAAGTTACTATGGAAAGTTTCCTTTTATCTGCAAGACAGTCAAAAGAGACATTTGCCAACGTTTCCCAAGCAGCCCACATGCCATGTGTTTTGCTCCTTGAAGGGCTGATGGAACATTGATAAATATGTGCTACTGCTTCCCTGGAGGCTGAAAACTCTCCCCAATCCACCCCAGAAATGCCTATCCCAGGCAAAGTGGTTTGGGCTCTAATGTAGCTAAGAGTCTTTAGAGAAAAAAATATTTACTTTTTACTAAGTAACGAAAATGTAATCCTTTTCTTCCTTACCTGTGGACTTCACTCTGAGTGCTAGTTGCTAAGCAGCATGGCCCAAACCTCTGTGTGTGTAATTACCAACATCGAGATGCTCGGGCATCACTGTCTGCATGCAGGGCTTTGGGTACAAGTCATGACAAAGGCCTCCATGTTCCTGTTCAGGAGAGGGATTAGGTGGCCCGCAGTGATAGAGAAAGGATTAAGGCATGACAGGCTTTCAGCGACCCTGCTCCTAGGGCAGTAGAGAAGCCATTTCTGGGAAGCTGCCATTACAGTAAAAGCTAAAAATTTGACTTTCTGACCAGTTGTGAAGTCCATCTTCTTTCTTTCACAGAAATGGCTTTATAATAAGCATTTATTTAAAGGCATTATTAAAATATTTAAATCATATTACTTGCCCAGAACTTAATACCCAGAACATGCGGAGTCAAATATTGATGTATTCCTCTTCCCAGCAACATCTATCAATAAAACAATCAGCAAGTCTGGCCCTCATTATTTCAAAGCCTCGGTGGAAGAAGAGGCTGTTTTCAAAAGGACAGGTCAGCCATGTGCTCAACACTAATAAATACTTTAGGGAGAGATGGGTGGCTGATAACAATTTCATTTACATTTTTTAAACTCACTGATTACTTACTAAGTGTCCACCGTATAAAACATGCCAAAAGGGAAAGAGTAGCAGGTAAAAATCGGGTCCCGTCTCCAAGGAGCTGACTGAAAAGTAAGGCGACCCTCACCTTGCAGTGTTACTGTACATATGCTAATTGTAGTATTACCACACAATGATGCCGGGTTCTTGTTCAGGAAGCTGAAGAATGAGCTTAGCAAACACCCAAGGTAGGAGAGCAAGGTACAGGCTTTTATTTAGAAATAAAGTGGGAGAAAACAGCTCCTGGCTCACCCCAGGAAGGGGTAAGAGAGCCCAGGGTGGTTCGTTGTCTAGGGGGTTTTATAGCAAATGAGGATTTTTCGAGAACACGAAAAAAAAGGCTTAGGGGTGTGGACTTGTACCACCTGCCCTGCCCTCAAGGTGGGCTGGGTTGTTCTCTGCTTGCTAGGGCTGTTTACAGTGAAGTCAGGGGTTATGCTGAGATACCCTTCTTTATTTGTGAAACACTCAAACACTCTAGGCAAAGTTGCTCCAGGCCTTTTGACCTTAACTGACCTCAGTGAAGATGTCTGTATTCTTAGTCTGGTGTCTTGATCCTGGAGAATTAGTGTGACCTTGACTTTGCATAATGCTTAACAGTTTCAAAAGGGACTTCTTTGCCCATTGTTATATTGCTCTGATTGTAAATATTCCGCCCTGCTTTTTCCAGAGGCCCTCACCCTACTCTGACTACACCTGTGGTCCCTGTCTCAACAATATTTACTACTATCCCATAATAACCCAAATATAAAGTGATAGAAAGCTGATTGCTTATTATTATTATTATTTTTTTAATATAATTTATTTTATTATCATTAATTTACAATTACATGTGCAATATTACGATTATTAAACTACCCCTTCATCAGGTCCCCCCCACCAACCCCATTACAGTCACTGTCCATCAGCGTAGTGAGATGCTATAGAATCACTACTTGTCTTCTCTGAGTTGTACTGCCCTCCCCGTGCCCCCCCAACATTACATCTGCTAATCGTAATGCCCCTTTTTCCCTCTTATCCCTCCCTTCCCGCCCATTTTCCCCAGTCCCTTTCCCTTTGGTAACTATTAGTCCGTTCTTGGGTTCTGTGAGTCTGCTGCTGTTTTGTTCCTTCAGTTTTTTTCTTTGTTCTTATACTCCACATATGAGTGAAATCATTTGATACTTGTCTTTTTCGGCTTGGCTTATTTCACTGAGCATAATACCCTCTAGCTCCATCCATGTTGTTGCAAATGGTAGGATTTGTTTTCTTCTTATGGATGAATAATATTCCATTGTGTATATGTACCACATCTTCTTTATCCATTCATCTACTGATGGACACTTAGGTTGCTTCCATTTCTTGGCTATTGTAAATAGTGCTGCGATAAACATAGGGGTGCATCTGTCCTTTTCAAATTGGGCTGCTGCATTCTTAGGGTAAATTCCTAGGAGTGGAATTCCTGGGTCAAATGGTATTTCTATTTTGAGTTTTTTGAGGAACCTCCATACTGCTTTCCACAATGGTTGAACTAATTTGCAGTCCCACCAGCAGTGTAGGAGGGTTCCCTTTTCTCCACATCCTCGCCAACATTTGTTGTTGTTTGTGTTTTGGATGTTGGCCATCCTCACTGGTGTGAGGTGATATCTCATTGTGGTTTTAATCTGCATTTCTCTGATGATTAGCGATGTGGAGCATCTTTTCATGTGCCTGTTGGCCATCTGAATTTCTTCTTTGGAGAAGTGTCTATTCATGTCCTCTGCCCATTTATTAATTGGATTATTTGCTTTCTGTTTGTTAAGGTGCATGAGTTCTTTATATATTTTGGATGTCAACCCTTTATCAGATACGTTTTTTATGAATATATTCTCCCATACTGTAGGATGTCTTTTTGTTCTACTGATGGTGTCCTTTGCTGTACAGAAGCTTTTCAGCTTGATATCGTCCCACTTGTTCATTTTTGCTTTTGTTTCCCTTGCCCGGGAGATATGTTCATGAAGAAGTTGCTCATGTTTATGTCCAAGAGATTTTTGCCTATGTTTTTTTCTAAGAGTTTTATGGTTTCATGACTTACATTCAGGTCTTTGATCCACCTTGAGTTTACCTTTGTGTATGGGGCTAGACAGTAGTCCAGTTTCATTCTCTTACATGTAGCTGTCCAGTTTTTCCAACACCAGCTGCTGAAGAGGCTGTCATCTCCCCATTGTATATCCAAGGCACTTTTATCAAATATTAATTGACTGTAAATGTTTGGGTTAATGTTTGGATTTTCTATTCTGTTCCACTGGTCTGTGGGTCTGTTTTTCTGCCAATACCAAATTGTCTTGATTACTGTGGCTTTGTAGTAGAGCTTGAAGTCAGGGAGTGTAATTCCCCCTGTTTTATTCCTCCTTATCAGGATTGATTTGGCTATTCGGGGTCTTTTGTGGTTCCATATGAATTTTAGAATGATTTGTTCCAGTTCATTGAAGAAAGCTGTTGGTAGTTTGATAGGGATTGCATTGAATCTGTAGATTGCTTTAGGTAGTATAGCCATTTTGACAATATTTATTCTTCCTAGCCAAGAGCATGGGATGCATTTCCATTTGTTAGTGTCCTCTTTAATTTCTCTTAGGAGTGTCTTGTAGTTTTCAGAGTACAGGTCTTTCACTTCCTTCGTTAGGTTTATTCCTAGGTATTTTATTCTTTTTGATGCAATTGTGAATGGAATTGTTTTTCTGATTTCTCTTTCTGTTAGTTCATCATTAGTGTATAGGAAAGCAACAGATTTCTGTGTGTTAATTTTGTATCCTGCAACTTTGCTGAATTCAGATATTAGTTCTAGTAGTTTTGGAATGGAATCTTTAGGGTTTTTTATGTACAGTATCATGTCATCTGCAAATAGTGACAATTTGACTTCTTCTTTACCAATCTGGATGCCTTGTATGTCTTTGTTTTGTCTGATTGCTGTGGCTAGGACCTCCAGTACTATGTTGAATAACAATGGAGAGAGTGGGCATCCTTGTCTTGTTCTCGATCTTAGATGAAAAGCTTTCAGCGTCTCGCCGTTAAGTATGATGTTAGCTGTGGGTTTGTCATATATAGCCTTTATGATGTTGAGGTACTTGCCCTCTATACCCATTTTGTTGAGAGTTTTAATCAGGAATGGATGCTGAATTTTGTCAAATGCTTTTTCAGCATCTATGGAGATGATCATGTGGTTTTTGTTCTTCTTTTTGTTGATGTGGTGGATGATGTTGATGGATTTTCGAATGTTGTATCATCCTTGCATCCCTGGGATGAATCCCACTTGATCATGGTGTATGATCCTCTTGATGTATTTTTGAATTCAGTCTGCTAATATTTTGTTGAGAATTTTTGCATCTACGTTCATCAGGGATATTGGTCTGTAATTTTCTTTTTTGGTGAGGTCTTTGCCAGGTTTTGGTATTAGAGTGATGCTGGCTTCATAGAATGAGTTTGGAAGTATTCCCTCCTCTTCTATTTTTTGGAAAACTTTAAGGAGAATCGGTGTTATTTCTTCTCCATATGTCTGGTAGAATTCGGGGGTGAATCTGTCAGGCCCGGGGGTTTTGTTCTTGGGTAGTTTTTTGATTACCAATTCGATTTTGTCACTGGTGATTGGTCTGTTTAGTTTTTCTGTTTCTTGCTTGGTCAGTCTTGGAAGGTTGTATTTTTCTAAGAAGTTGTCCATTTCTTCTATGTTTTCCAGCTTGTTAGCATATAGATTCTCATAATATTCTCTTATGATTCTTTGTATTTCTGTGGGGTCCGTCGTGATTTTTCCTTTCTCATTTCTGATTGTGTTTATGTGTGTAGATTCTCTTTTTCTCTTAATGAGTCTGGCTAGGGGTTTATCTATTTTGTTTATTTTTTCAAAGAACCAGCTCTTGGTTTTATTGATTTTTTCTATTGTTTTATTCTTCTCAATTTTTTAAATTTCTTCTCTAATCTTTATTATGTCCCTCCTTCTGGTGGCTTCGGGCCTCATTTGTTCTTCTTTTTCCAATTTCAGTAATTGTGTCTTTAGACTATTCATTTGGGAATGTTCTTCTTTAAATAGGCCTGGATTGCAATATACTTTCCTCTTAGAACTGCCTTTGCTGCGTCCCACAGAAGTTGTGGCTTTGTGTTGTTGTTGTCATTAGTCTCCATATATTCTTTGATTTCTGTTTTGATTTGGTCGTTAACCCATTGATTAATTAGGAGAGTGTTGTTAAGTCTCCATGTATTTGTGAGCCTTTTTGATTTCTTTCTAAAATTTATTTCTAGTTTTATACCTTGGTGATCTGAGAAGTTGGTTGGTAGGATTTCAATATTTTTGAAATTACTGAGGTTCTTTTTGTGGCCTAGTATGTGGTCTATTCTGGAAAATGTTCCATGTGCACTTGAGAAGAATGTGTATCCTGTTGCTTTTGGGTGTAGAGTTCTGTAGATGTCTGTTAGGTCCATCTGTTCTACTGTGTTGTTCAGTGCCTCTGTGTCTTTACTTTTTTTCTGTCTGGTTGATCTGTCCTCTGGAGTGAGTGGTGTGTTGAAGTCTCCTAAGATGAATGCATTGCTGTCTATTTCCTCCTTTAATTCTGTTAGTATTTGTCTCACATACGCTGGCGCTCCTGTGTTGGGTGCATATATATTTATAATGGTTATATCTTCTTGTTGGACTGACCCCTTTATCATTATGTAATGTCCTTCTTTATCTCTTGCTACTTTCTTCGTTTTGAAGTCTATTTTGTCTGATACAAGTACTGCAACACCTGCTTTTTTCTCTTTGTTGTTTGCATGAAATATCTTTTTCCATCCCTTCACTTTTAGTCTGTGTATATCTTTGGATTTGAGGTGAGTTTCTTGTAGGCAGCATATAGATGGGTCTTGCTTTTTTATCCATTCTGTTACTCTGTGTCTTTTGATTGGTGCATTCAGTCCATTTACATTTAGGGTGATTATTGATAGGTATGTACTTATTGCCATTGCTGGCTTTAGATTCGTGGTTACCAAGGGTTCAAGGGTTGCTTCTTTACTATCTCACAATCTAACTTAACTTTCTTGTTAAGTTATTGTAAACATGGTCTGATGTTTCTTTCTTTCTCTCCCTTCTTATTCCTCCTCCTCCATTCTTTCTATAATAGGTGTTTTATTCTTTGCCTTTAGTTAGTATTTGGATGGTCTGCTTTCTTGCTATGATTTTTTTTTTCTCTTGTGACATCTTTTTAGCCTTAGGTGTGCTT
>JAVSCE010014668.1:0-61848 GCA_032199065.1 Smutsia gigantea | reverse complement strand
ATTCCAACAAGACAAATAGGTCATGAAGAATTCTCTATTAGCAGTATTAGTGTATCTGCCTCAGTAAAATCCAGGCATTCATAAAACGTTTTAAAATATCCAGGAAACATCATTAAAGATCAAATTTATATAGCCCACACATAGTGAACATGAAAAAGTTAAGTAGCAATTTTCCAGAGTATTATAGCTGGGTTATTGATAGGGTGCATGTCTTATATTGTCATTAAATCACTGATACAGAATCAATTATTTCTGCCTAGTAGGGGAGACTTTTTCCAGGTAACCTCTAAGCCACTTTCTTTCACAACTCTTAACTCAGATCCCTCCTACTACTGCCACAGAGCTGAGCAAAGACAGGATGTGGAACAGAGAGTAAGCAAATGAAGAACAAATTCACTCTTGCATATCCAGGAGGTGCTGGTAAAACTCTGATGAAAGTTCCCTGAAGGAAAGCAAAACCAATACTTCTGCACTGCATGTATCTCAGAATCAAATTACGAAAAGCAGTAGCTAGAGATTTGAAGTGTGTTTAATGAAGACTCCCTTTTAATCTTCGTTAAAACATAAACAGCAGAGTTTTAACATTGTTGTTTGAATTTTTATCGACAGTGTGTGAAGAACTCCAACAAATCACTGAAAACAGGACATCAAATTGACAAATGTCAAGTGATAGTAACTAAATAGGAATAAGTCTCTAAAATTACTAGTAAGTTGTCCAGTCTTACTAGTAATCAAAAAACAAAGGAGGGCGAATAAACATATTGTGATACAAATTTATAACCATTAAAGATAGCAATACTTTAAAAAAGGCAAACAACAAATAGTAAGTACTTGAAAAGTTTTAGAGAAATGGAAACTCTCATACACTGTTGGGGAAAGAGTAGTTGGTGTAGCCAGTGCGTGGTGTGTTAGAGAATATCTAAGAGAATTTGAAATGTTTTCTTAATTAAAAATAAATAAAATGTTTTTAATGGATGAATAAACTTACAGCTCTAAATATATCACCTACATAAATGTTTTTAAGTATGCAGTATAAAGATTTTATAGCAATGTTTATTGTATCACTCTTTGTAAAGATGAAAATGAAAAAAAACACTAAAGTCCATCTGATGAGACATAGGCATTTAAAAGGAGATATACTAATAAAATGAGTCAAAACCCAGCAGTTAAAATGAAATCCCTCTGTATCAATTTTGAGGACAATACAAATTATATAATTATAATGTATGTAAGCTAAAAGACAAATCATACAAAATATTTCATATAATTAGATATATTTATAATGCATTGGGAAAAGGATGGATGGAAATGGATGAATGAGAGTAATAGAAGGAATTTCTATATTTTTTTCTATTTATTAAAAAAATTCTGAAGCTAACATAATTCTGAAGTGAACATAACTTATATTCACTGTGGTTGTTTACATGATTTGTGGGTTATATTGTATTATTATTGATTTCAGAATTAAAATACTTAAAATTATCATGTGATATTAGGTTAAATATTATAACTTGTTGAATGATAAAAATATAAATAAAAAAAAGTGAAACAGAAGATATTTTCAGTTATGCAGATTTGCAAAGGAAGGTTTATGGAAAAAAGGAAATTTAGTGCACATAGAAACAACTATTGTGTTGTTGAAAAATAACACCACCCCAAAAACTATCAAACCTTAAATATACATTTGAATTAGGAAACTGATGTTCTAGAACATTTACAATCCACCCTTTCAGTCCACTCATGAGCAAACAGCTTTTATATGCTCTTTTCTGTTAATTTTTAGACATTGTTTAACTGTAACTATACATTTCAAATGTATAGTTTAATATGGAAGTATAGTTCCTAATAAGACATTTTCATCAAAATTTGCTTTTATTTTAAACATTTATAATAAAAATTACTGTAATATATATGTAAAAAGTATCTTGATATTTAATAAATCAAATTATTGTATTCAATTTCTGAAACAGGATTTTTGTTAATCATTTCAATCTAGGGAGGACTTTGTAATTATCTGAAACATAGCATGTAAGCTTTAAGTTATTGAATGACATACTTTGCAATATAAAGCACATATGGCCAGTTTCATAAATTTACCTATAGTTTCTAGGCTTCAGTATTGTGAAGTAAGACAAAGGTTGATGAATTTCATTATATTTGTCTTGATAGAAAAAGAAGATTTTCTGCAGTTACCTTCTTGCCACAGACACTGTAAGTCAATTGAATTTATTTATTTATGGTACATAACTCTTTGAAGAATAACACCTGAAGAACATCATTAGCTCTTCTCCTCATTCTGTTGATTTTTGGAAGTCATCTATTGTCTTTATAAAATGACAAGAGATAAAAAAATCATGACAACAAAGTAGCTTCTTTTATTACACTGTTGGTCAGCTCACATCAGAGTAATTCTGTCGGTTAATATATGCAGAAAGAGCTGAAATACAGAAAATCAAAGTTGTTAAGAGTACATACAGGATGTATTTCAGAAAATGTACTGGACAAGGCAAGATTCAAAAACACTGTGAGATGTCCTCAGTATCAAGGATGATTTCTAAAACATGTGGAGAATCATCTTTAAATCATCTTTATTTGTATCAGTTCATCTTTTTCTGCTACAAGTTCCTTTGAAGATACACATTTCCTGTACTGGTTTTATTATTTTCTCATTTGTTGAGCATCAACTGCAGTATACCAGGAAACTGGAAAATATCTTTTTGTGTTTGTACGAAAGATATGACAACGAATTTAGGTACCCACATTGTGTCTGAAAGGAAGATAATAGAAATTTACTTTTATACTTTTCGATATTAAGAAGTTTGTACCAAACTGAAACCCAAATCATCTACATTTCATTGAACATATCCTTATAGCTCAAGTGCTAAGATTGGAATAGCTGTGTTCATCTTCCTCTCTTCCCATTTTGCTTCCTCTATGGCCATTTTGATATTTAGTATAATTTATTTATTACCATGGTTGAAGGCATTATAAAACAGACACATGCAATTTGTACATTTTTTTTCTGTTATTGATTGATGAGATGTGGTAGAATGAATACCTTTTGTTGTTGTTTTTATATTAACAGTTGAGAGATATCTCTGCATACTGACATAGTTTGTGGAAGTCTGAAAAGTTCTGCAGTTCTGACACACAATGCTCTTTGGAAAAAAAAAACAAGCAAACAAATATACCAAAACTGGCCTAGAATGGTTAATTCCTCCATAGACATCATTGTTCATTCCATATTCTTTTAATGAAACCAATCCTATTACTCTACATATAACTGGTTGCAAACTGGGAATTTTCTAGAATAACTGGCCACCATGTAAAAGAACAGAGATCATGAATTTCACCCTATGCAGTAAGTGCATTGCAGATTGAATGGAGCAAACCTACCCAATTAAATCCTCTTATCTGGAAAGTGTAAATGGTATGTGAACAAAGAAAATATGGGACTCTTTTCACTTTGATGCCCCAGCTGATATTAACCAACTACTCAGATTCCTATATGCCTGTACCTCTTGCCAGTTTCATTATAAAATCCACAGTGTCTGTGATATAAAAGTACTATCTCATATTCTTTTATGTATTTCTATAGAACACATTCACCAAGGGCAATCTGTGTATTTCCATTCCTTGCAAATTTTAAAAGCCTGACTTAATGACTACAGGATACCAGATAAAAGGATCCCTCCCATTGTCAGTTTTACAAATATATACATACTATTGAATGTTTTATAAAATAGACATCTCCTTTTTCTATATCGATTTGGAAATATTTTTGTCACTTAAGACAAAAGTTTCATGGCAGAGCTGTCCTTTGAAAATCTATTCTTTTTTCATGACACGCACTGCATTACTATTTTGAAGGCTGAGGGCTGAGCTTTGGAGCCAAACAGATTTTAGTTTGAAGCCCAGTGTTCTTCCCTTTGCTTCTTGTGAGATTCAAAGCAATTTATGCAATACTTCTGAGATTTGGTTTTTCCTTGGGAGAAAAATGAGAAAAATAATACTAGGTCTCAGAGATAATACACTTAAAGCATTGAATAGTTACTAAAATATAGTAATTCCCCAATAAATGGCAATACTTATAATTATTAAAAGAAAGACTGAAAATAATTAGAACAAGGAGAATATCACCATGGAAATTGAAAATGGCAATCATAAGGAGAAAGACAAGCAGGCTAGAAGAATTCACATTGAGAGAAAAAATTAAACTGATGGGGTGAAAAACATTAAATGCCTTTGCCAAACATGATTATTTGCTTTTGCAAATAATTATTCCCCCCAACTATCAAGGCATCTCTGCTAATGAATACTGATACCCTTACTTGGGCAGAAGTCAGTTACATACCTATGAATACCAGCACATCTCAATGCTTTATGATTAGTCAGAAAGACCAAACTGAAATGATTATTTTTTTACATTAAGAAGTCACACTATGAATGAGAATGTATCATACATTTGTCTTGTTGTACTGGTGTTGGGTCCACATTGAACCATCCATGTCCTCTTACTCTGTGTCCATTGGGTTTCTAACTTAATTAGGTGAGGCAAATCTACTATACTGCTCTATGCAGCATCCAGATGCCTTCAAATATGCTGCCAAACATGACCCATCCTTTAATAATATCTCAAGGAGGTTCTTTTGCTTTCTGCTCCCATTCAATTACTAAATGGAAGTTATTGAAAAATACCACTAAATATCACACCTTAGCACCCCTAATGTTCAACAAGACAAGTTCTAGTTTTGTGAATCAGCCAGGCATGGATGTCAATACTGATGAAACATAAAACATGTAGCATACCGTCACAAGATTTCTAACCTTCGAGTGGATGCATATGGTTTCAGGGAAAAAAAAAAAGTGCTACAATTGCCATTATTCTGAGTACTCTATAGAGCAGCAATATGCGTAGTGTGATCTAAGGGTGAGCATCTAACCATGAACTGTTAGCATTGTACATAAGGTTATATATAAGTTGAGAGCAAGCAATTAGAACTTGAATAGCATTTTGATCGAGTTTGTTGAATGTAATCAAATGGGCTCATATGTTTAATTTTATTTTCATTTTACCTTTTTTTAATATAATTTATTTTATTATCATTAATCTACAATTACATGTGCAATATTATGGTTATTAAACTACCCCTTCATCAGGTCCCCCCCACCAACCCCATTACAGTCACTGTCCATCAGCGTAGTGAGATGCTATGGAATCACTACTTGTCTTCTCTGAGTTGTACAGCCCTCCCTGTGCCCCCGCAACATTATGTCTGCTAATCATAATGCCCCTTTTTCCCTCTTATCCCTCACTTCCCGCCCATTTTCCCCAGTCCCTTTCCCTTTGGTAACTATTAGTCCGTTCTTGGGTTCTGTGAGTCTGCTGCTGTTTTGTTCCTTCAGTATTTTTTCTTTGTTCTTATACTCCACATATGAGTGAAATCATTTGATACTTGTCTTTTTCGGCTTGGCTTATTTCACTGAGCATAATACCCTCTAGCTCCATCCATGTTGTTGCAAATGGTAGGATTTGTTTTCTTCTTATGGCTGAATAATATTCCACTGTGTATATGTACCACCTCTTCTTTATCCATTCATCTACTGATGGACACTTAGGTTGCTTCCATTTCTTGGCTATTGTAAAGAGTGCTGCGGTAAACATAGGGGTGCATCTGTCTTTTTCAAATTGGGCTGCTGCGTTCTTAGGGTAAATTCCTAGGAGTGGAATTCCTGGGTCAAATGGTATTTCTATTTTGAGTTTTTTGAGGAACCTCCATACTGCTTTCCACAATGGTTGAACTAATTTGCAGTCCCACCAGCAGTGTAGGAGGGTTCCCTTTTCTCCACATCCTCGCCAACATTTGTTGTTGTTTGTGTTTTGGATGTTGGCCATCCTCACTGGTGTGAGGTGATATCTCATTGTGGTTTTAATCTGCATTTCTCTGATGATTAGCGATGTGGAGCATCTTTTCATGTGCCTGTTGGCCATCTGAATTTCTTCTTTAGAGAAGTGTCTATTCATGTCCTCTGCCCATTTCTTAATTGGATTATTTGCTTTTTGTTTGTTAAGGTGCATGAGTTCTTTATATATTTTGGATGTCAACCTTTATCAGATACGTTTTTTATGAATATATTCTCCCATACTGTAGGATGTCTTTTTATTCTACTGATGGTGTCCTTCCCTGTACAATAGCTTTTCAGCTTGATATAGTCCCACTTGTTCATTTTTGCTTTTGTTTCCCTTGCCCGGGAGATATGTTCATGAAGAAGTTGCTCGTGTTTATGTCCAAGAGATTTTTGCCTATGTTTTTTTCTAAGAGTTTTGTGGTTTCATCACTTACATTCAGGTCTTTGATCCACCTTGAGTTTACCTTTGTGCATTGGGTTAGACTGTAGTCCAGTTTCATTCTCTTACATGTAGCTGTCCAGTTTTTCCAACACCAGCTGCTGAAGAGGCTGTCATCTCCCCATTGTATATCCAAGGCACTTTTATCAAATATTAATTGACTGTATAGGTTTGGGTTAATGTTTGGATTTTCTATTCTGTTCCACTGGTCTGTGGGTCTGTTTTTGTGCCAATACCAGATTGTCTTGATTACTGTGGCTTTGTAGTAGAGCTTGAAGTCAGGGAGTGTAATTCCCCCTGTTTTATTCCTCCTTCTCAGGATTGATTTGACTATTCGGGGTCTTTTGTGGTTCCATATGAATTTTAGAATTATTTGTTCCAGTTCATTGAAGAAAGCTGTTGGTAGTTTGATAGGGATTACATTGAATCTGTAGATTGCTTAAGGTAGTATAGCCATTTTGACAATATTTATCCTTCCTAGCCAAGAGCATGGGATGCATTTCCATTTGTTAGTGTCCTCTTTAATTTCTCTTAGGAGTGTCTTGTAGTTTTCAGAGTACAGGTCTTTCACTTCCTTCGTTAGGTTTATTCCTAGGTATTTTATTCTTTTTGATGCAATTGTGAATGGAATTGTTTTTCTGATTTCTCTTTCTGTTAGTTTATCATTAGTGTATAGGGAAACAACAGATTTCTGTGTGTTAATTTTGTATCCTGCAACTTTGCTGAATTCAGATATTACTTCTAGTAGTTTTGGAATGGAGTCTTTAGGGTTTTTTATGTACAGTATCATGTCATCTGCAAATAGTGACAATTTGACTTCTTCTTTACCAATCTGGATGCCTTGTATGTCTTTGTTTTGTCTGATTGCTGTGGCTAGGACCTCCAGTACTATGTTGAATAACAGTGGAGAAAGTGGGCATCCCTGTTTTGTTCCCGATCTTAGATGAAAAGCTTTCAGCTTCTCGCCATTAAGTATGATGTTAGCTGTGCGTTTGTCACATATAGCCTTTAGGGTGTTGAGGTACTTGCCGTCTCTACCCATTTTGTTGAGTTTTAATCATGAATGGATGCGGAATTTTGTCAAATGCTTTTTCAGCATCTATGGAGATGATCATGTGGTTTTTGTTCTTCTTTTTGTTGATGTGGTGGATGATGTTGATGGATTTTCAAATGCTGTACCATCCTTGCATCCCTGAGAAGTATCCCACTTGATCATGGTGTATCATCCTCTTGATGTATTTTTGAATTCGGTTTGCTCATATTTTCTTGAGTATTTTTGCATCTACATTCATTAGGGATATTGGTCTGTATTTTTCTTTTTTGGTGAGGTCTTTGCCCGGTTTTGGTATTTGAGTGATGCTGGCTTCATAGAATGAGTTTGGAAGTATTCCCTCCTCTTCTATTTTTTGGAAAACTTTAAGGAGAATGGTTGTTACTTCTTCTCTATATGTCTGGTAGAATTCAGAGGTGAATCCATCAGGTCCGGGGTTTTGTTCTTGGGTAGTTTTTTGATTACGGATTCAATTTCGTTGCTGGTGATTGGTCTGTTTAGTTTTTCTGTTTCTTGCTTGGTCAGTCTTGGGAGGTTGTATTTTTCTAAGAAGTTGTCCATTTCTCTAGGTTTTCCAGCTTGTTAGCATATAGATTCTCATAATATTCTCTTATAATTCTTTGTATTTCTGTGGGGTCCGTCGTGATTTTTCCTTTCTCATTTCTGATTCTGTTTATGTGTGTAGATTCTCTTTTTCTCTTAATAAGTCTGGCTAAGGGTTTATCTATTTTGTTTATTTTTTCAATGAACCAGCTCTTGGTTTCATTGTTTTTTTTCTACTGTTTTATTCTTCTCAATTTTATTTATTTCTTCTCTGATCTTTATTATGTCCCTCCTTCTGGTGACTTTGGGCCTCATTTGTTCTTCTTTTTCCAATTTCAGTAATTGTGTTTTAGACTATTCATTTGGGAATGTTCTTTCTTCTTTAAATAGGCCTGGATTGCAATATACTTTCCTCTTAGAACTGCCTTTGCTGTGTCCCACAGAGGTTGTGGCTTTGTGTTGTTGTTGTCATTAGTCTCCATATATTCTTTGATTTCTGTTTTGATTTTGTTGTTAACCCATTGATTAATTAGGAGAGTGTTGTTAAGTCTCCATGTATTTGTGAGCCTTTTTGATTTCTTTCTAAAATTTATTTCTAGTTTTATACCTTGGTGATCTGAGAAGTTGGTTGGTAGTATTTCAGTATTTTTTAATTTACTGAGGTTCTTTTTGTGGTCTAGGATGTGGTCTATTCTGGAAAATGTTCCATGTGCACTTGAGAAGAATGTGTATCCTGTTTCTTTTGGGTGTAGAGTTCTGTAGATGTCTGTTAGGTCCATCTGTTCTAGTGTGTTGTTCAGTGCCTCTGTGTCTTTACTTATTTTCTGTCTGGTTGATCTCTCCTTTGGAGTGAGTGGTGTCTTGAAGTCTCCTAAAATGAATGCATTGCTGTCTATTTCCTCCTTTAATTTTGTTAGTATTTGTTTCACATATGCTGGCACTCCTGTGTTGGGTGCATATATATTTATAATGGTTATATCTTCTTGTTGGACTGACCCCTTTATCATTATGTAATGTCCTTCTTTATCTCTTGCTACTTTCTTCGTTTTGAAGTCTATTTTGTCTGATACAAGTACTGCAACACCTGATTTTTTTCTCCTTGTTGTTTGCATGAAATATCTTTTTCCATCCCTTCACTTTTAGTCTGTGTATATCTTTAGGTTTGAGGTGAGTCTCTTGTAAACAGCCTATAGATGGGTCTTGCTTTTTTATCCATTCTGTTACTCTGTGTCTTTTGATTGGTGCATTCAGTCCATTTACATTTAGGGTGATTATTGATAGGTATGTACTTATTGCCTTTGTTTGCTTTAGATTCGTTGTTATCAAGTGTTCAAGGGTTGCTTCTTTACTATCTAACAATCTAACTTAACTTTCTTGTTAAGTAATTGTAAACACTGTCTGATGTTTCTCTATATCTCTCCCTTCTTATTCCTCCTCCTCCATTCTTTATATACTAGGTGTTTTATTCTTTGCCTTTAGTTAGTATTAGGATTGTCTGCTTTCTTTGCTGTGATTTTATTTTCTCTGGTAACATCTTTTTAGCCTTAGGAGTGCTTCCATCTAGAGCAGGCCATTTAAGATATCCTGTAGTGGTGGTTTATGAGAGGCAAACTCTCTCAACTTTCGTTTGTCTGGAAACTGTTTAATCCCTCCGTCATATTTAAATGATAATCGTGCTGGATACAATATTCTTGGTTCGATTCCCTTCTGTTTCATTACGTTAAATATATCATGCCATTCTCTTCTGGCCTGTAAGGTTTCTGTTGAGAAGTCTGATGATAGTCTGATGGGTTTTCCTTTGTAGGTGATCTTTTTTCTCTCTCTAGCTGCTTTTAGTACCCTGTCTTTATCTTTGATCTTTGCCATCTTAATTATTATGTGTCTTGGTGTTGTTTTCCTTGGGCCCCTTGTGTTGGGATATCTGTGGGCTTTGGTGGACTGCGAGACTATTTCCTTCCCCAGTGAGGGAAAGTTTCAGCAATTATTTCTTCAAACACACTCTCTATCCCTTTTTCTCTCTCTTCTTCCTCTGGTACTCCTATAATGCGTATATTGTTCCACTTGGATTGGTCACACGGTTCTCTTAATATTCTTTCATTCCTAGAAATCCTATTATCTCTGTCTGCCTCAGCTTCTCTGTATTCCTGTTCTCTGAATTCTATTCCATTAACAGTCTCTTGCATCTCATCCAGTCTGCTGTTAAGCCTGTCAATCACTTGTCTGATTTCTGCATCGTCTTTCCTCACTTCCGTCACTTACTCCCTCAGCTCTTGCACATTTCTCTGTAGGTCCATCAGCATGGTTTTGACTTTTATTTATTCTGAATTCTTTTTCAGGAAGAGCGTGCATTTCCATCCCTTCAGGCTCCCCCTCTGGGGTTGTCCAGTTGATTTTGGTCTGAACCACATTCCTCTCTCTTTTCATGGCTATAGAATTTGTTGCTGGTAGTTGCCACGTATGTCAGCTGGACTCTTTAAGACTTTAAAAAGAGAAAAAAACAAAGGAAAAAGAAAGAAAGAAAAAAAAGGAAAAAAAGAAAAAACAAAAGAAAAAACCAAAAACAAAACAGCAAAACAAAACCAAAAAAAAACGCCCACCGGGCGTAGATTCTGTGGGAATGCTGTAGGCGGCGCTGTTGCCCCACTATTCCGCAGCCGTAATGGCCCTTTATCGCTCTGGCAGGGGTGGGAACGAATAGGAGGCTGTTGATCTCAGAAGTGTAAGTATGGCTACACTTCCCCATTCGCCAGCTAAGGCGTCCAAAACTCCCCAGGACTCCCAGCCTGCTGGGGTGAGTGTGCTGGGGCGATCTGGCTCCTCCGCTGGGCTCCTGTTTCTTTAAGACTGCGAAGAAAGTGCGCGTTTTTTTTTTCCTTCCCGGGAGGCGGCTGCAAGCACCCTGGTGCATTCGCCGCTCACATCCTACCACTCTGTCTCTCCAATCTCCGCTGCACTGCGCGACGTGGGTCAGCGCTCCACACGCAGATCACCGGGGCTAGCTACTTCGCCGGGTGTACTTCCACTCCCTCCCGGCTCTTAATCCTCTCCTCCTGCAGCTGCGCTGATGTGGGGGAGTCCTCAGGTCCCATAGGGTCGTGGCTCTCTATCTTACCCGCCTCTTGGGATGCCGTCTTCTCCGGTGCAGCTGCACGCTGTGTGCTTTCCTGTGTATTCTGGTCTCTCTTTTAGGAATAGATGTATTTGCTGTGTTTTCGTAGATAAATATAGTGTTGGGAGATTTCTGCCGCCCTGCTCACGCCGCCATCTTCCCGGAAGTCCTGTCATTTTACTTTTATATTGATTTTTTTAAATATCAGTGTACAACCATTTGAAATATTTTTTTTAACCTTATCTTTCACATTGTTTGTGAAGAATTGAAACACAGTCCTGCTACTCAAAGTAGTATTCAGACCAGCATTTTAGGTATCGCCTTAGATTGCAAAATGTCTGGACCCAACCCAGACCCACTCAGTTCAGATTTGTACTTTAATGATATCTCATAATTAGTATGTACTTTATGTTTTTAACAACTAATTGAGGTATAACTGACATTTGATAAATAGCACATAAATTGCATTGTGCAATTTGGTAAGCTTTGATACACATATACAGCAGTGAAACCACCACCATAATGAAGATACTGAATATATCCATAACCCTCAAAAGTGTTATCATGCCCCTTTATAATCACTCCATCCTACTACTCACCTCTTCTGTCCATTTCTAGGCAGCCACTTTGGACTGCTATGTCACTGTAGATTATTTTGCATTTTCTAAAATTTTATAAAATGTTATCATATAGCATGCATTCTCTTTTGTCTATTCATTCAACATAACTACTTTGTGATTCATCATTAGTATGTATTTACATTGACATATTTACATAAATCAATAGTGAATCTGCTTTTATTGCTGACTAGTATTCTATTTTATGTACTTACCACAGTTTATCAATTTCCCTGTTGAGGGACATTGGTTTGTTTCCAGTTTGAGGCTACTATAAATAAGGTTACTGTGAACACGTATGTACAAGCCTTTGTATGGACATTTGCTTTATTTTCTCTTCCATAAATACCTGGAAGTAGAATATCTCAATCATATTATAGATACATGTTTAACTTTTTAAGAATTGTCAAATTATAATTATTCCATTTTACATTCCCACCAATATTATATTAGAGTTCCAGTGACTCCTCATGTTATCAATAGTCATGATCAATCTCTGCTTTTAGACATTCTAATGGGTATGTTGTGTCACTTCATCATGTTTTTCCTTGGCATTTAGCTGATAAATAATGTCATAGAGCATCTTTTCTTCTGCTAATTTGAATCTGTAATCTCTTTTAGTGCGATAACTGTTAAAAACTTTCCCATTTTTATTTTGTTGTTTGTTTCATTTTATAGAGCTTTGAGACTTTAAATATTCTGGATCAAAGTGCTTTACCAGCTATAGGATTTACAAATATTTTTTCAGTTCTTTCATATATTGTCATTCATTATAGTGACTTTTGTCATGCTTTTTAAAAATGAATCTTGCTTTTATTGGCATATATGAAATATATCTTCCTAATTCATTTCATGAAGATTTTCTCTTATGTCTTTTTTCAAGAAGCCTTATCAGTGAGTACTTTTAGTTTTTAAATTTGGCACAGAGGGCCATTTGAAATTAATTTCTACATATAATGCATGATTAGGATCAAGCTCCTATTTTTTACATTTTTTTTTTTTGCAAATGCACATCCAATTGTTCCAGCATTGTTTGCCAAAAGACCAGACCTTACTACTAGTCTTTCTACCATTATCTGAATACAAATGCATCTATTTCTGGAGTCTCTATTTTGTTCCTTTTCCTTGATTCTATTTACCTACTTTGATGTCAATACCATACTTTTTTGGTAACTGTAGTTTCATAATAAGTGTTGAAGCCAGGTGGTTTGGTCAACCACCTTTGTTCTTATTAAAGGTTATTCTGTCTATTCTATTTTCTCTATATATTCACATAAATTTTATAATCAGATTGTCAGTTTCTACCAAAAATACCTGCTTAGATTTTGACTGAGAATTCATTGAATGTTTAGATCATTTGGGGAAAATCAACATCTTAACTACATGAGCCTTCCAATCCATGAACATTGTTTGTCTTTCAATTTATTTAATTCTCTTGTAATTTCTGTTAGCAATATTTTGTAGTGTTCAGGGGAAAAGTCATATATATTAGTTCTGATTTATCCCTAAGTATTTTACATTTTGGATACAATCTTAAAATGGAAGTGCTTTATTAATTCAACTTTAAATTGTTTGTTTCAAGTAGAAAAACATAAAAGTGACTTTTTTGTATATCAATATTATATCCAGTGACCTTGATAAACACATTGATGAGTTCTAGTAACATTTTAGTAGATTCCATGAGGTATCCTGTTAAAAATTATAATATTGTTTATTAATAAAGACAGTCATATTTATTTTTTCCCAATCTGGTTACAGTTTATTTTTTTTTCTTATTACAGTAAAATGTTGAATAGAATTGGTAAGAGCAAACACCGTTGTTTTGCTGTTGAGCTTGGGAGAAAACATTGTTTCACTATAAATTTGATGTTAGCTCAAGGATATTTCTGGATGCTATTTTCATGTAAAAGAAATTCCTTTCTATCCCATTCTTCTTAGTTTGTAAACAACACCTTTCTCAGCATCTTCTAAGAATATCAAATGGTCTTTCTTTTAACTTGATAGTTTGATGAATTTCATTCATTGATTGATTTTTGAAAGTTAAAACATTGTTGCAATCTGAATATAAATCCCAGCTAGTCATGATGAATTATATTTTTCATACATTTTTGCATTTGACAGCTTAAATCTTGTCTAGAATATTTACCTTTTTCATGAAGAATATTAATCTATGGTTTTATGTCCTTATAGTGACTTTATATAGTTTTGGCATTAGAATTATGGTAACCTCATACAGTGTGTTAGGAATTATAGCCACTTTTTTTCAATTTGTTTAGAAAAGATTCTACAGAATTTAAATCAATTCTTCATTAAATGTTTGGTAGAGTTCATCAGTGAAACTATATAATCCTGGATTAAGCACAGACAAATATACACATACATATTGATATAGCATCTGACAGGGCCCAATAAATTAAACCAGTAGCAAGGATAACAAAAGAAGTAATAAAGATCAGAGCCAAAGTCAATAAAATAAAATCAGAAAATAACAGAGAAAAATCTTTGAAATCCAGTCTGGTTCTTTAAGATTACCAGAAAAAATTTGAGTCATTCCTCTGCATGTGGATATTTACTTTTCCCAGCACCATTTGTTAAAAAGACCATGCTTCTTTTCCCCATTGGTTACTCTTGGTACCCTTGTCAAAAATCATTTGGCCATGTATTTGAGGGTTTATTTCTGGAGTCTCTATTGTACTCCCTTTGTCTTTGTATCTGTTCTTATGCCAATAGCACACTATTTTGATTACTTTAACTTTATAGTAAGTTTTAAAATCAGGAAGTGTGAGTCTCCCAACTTTGTTCTTTTTTCAAGATTGTTACGGTTATTCAGGGTCACTTACAATCTTCTATCAATTTTGGATGAGATTTTTTTTCACTTCTGCAAAATTACCATGAATTGCTCAAAAGCTCACAATGAAACCAAATCTATTAAATGAATTTTCTTGACATAGAATCTAAAGCCACATTTCTGAAGAATCATAATGAAGTAAAGAAGAAAGATCTACAAACATGTTAGATTTATAGTACTTCAGATGGGAGATTGAGGAATACAAATAATTTCAGATGATAAGTTTAGAAAAATATATTTTCCTGTTTTCTGAATATGCTCTGTGGATATCCCAATTTGAAGTTCTGTTACAATGGGAGAAAAAAAAGTGAGGACTGAATTCATAAAATTTATCATATTAACTTAGAACACTTTAATATGTAGACCCTTCCTTTTGAGAGTTAGATCATATTTTACTTGGGACTTTGGAGCAAATAAATATATAGAACACAACATATCATAGCAATTACCAACCTTCCTAATACCATACATTTTCCACTACTCCTGTATTTCTCTGTCACTGAGTAATGTAATTACTATACTGGATGTTCTTTATTTTCTGCAAAGTTATTCATCTCCTGTTTTGCAATGCAGTTGAAAATATATTGGTACATTAAAAAATGCTGGATGTAAAATGAGTACATCTCAGCTTGCTTATTTTTAAGAGCAAATGAAAATATTTCTTTAGTAATAGGATTTCAACCTGTGTAAGTTAGCCTGTACTGATTATATAAGAGGGCTATGTTTTTATTATAAAAATAAAGAGAATGATTAAGAAAATGAAAAATTAGAAACAAAAACAAAAAGTTCAATATGGAGATGAAGTTTAATTCTATTCCTTCAGTTAATAGTTTTATTTATGTTTATAAATTTAATAGTCATCACTTTAATAATCTTCTTGAGAAAGTTTAGTTTCTGTAACTTGAGAAGTTGACACATTTGTATTTGTTCCATTCTTAAAACTCATGAAGATGTATTAGAGTACTTTCATTAAATTCAAAATTCAGCCAGACATGCCCTTAAACGATTTGACAGATGAATTATTAATAAATATTTAATAGTTCTTTTCTCAATTTTTTTTTGAAATTTAGTATGTACCAGAAAAACAAATGAGATGACTGTGTTGTTATATCTGATGCCCTCTTCCAGCCATCTCTCTACTTTTCTACAACACTTTTTTCAGATTTTAGGTATCTAATATATTCTAGCAACTACAATTTGTTGTCTTATTGAAGAGAGGCAAAATGAATAAATGAGACATTTTGCCACTGTTAACAATATATTTTATTTTCACACAGAGTGAGCTAAGTAGTTGCCCTAAAAATGAGCATAAATAATTAAAACTAATATCTAAATTGAATGTCAGTTTCTGTGATACAGCCATTTAAAACTGTCCAATTCTGAGGTTAATACTTTCATATAGACTACCAAAAGATCAGATCATTAATGGGATAATGTAATTCTGGAAGAATTTAGTAAGCTCTTAAGGCGATGTGTGATTTATCTCAGCTCCAGCTAGGAAAGAGTAATATCAAAAGAAAAAAATAACATTTCATCATTTGTAGGAAGCAAAAAAGATTTTGAACTAAAGACCACATAAAATCTAAACCAATTACCTTCCTTTATGAGCATAGCTAGACAAGATTGTACCTAACTGGTTTAAAGATGTAAGATGTAAGATTAACCACACAATCACAGTATGTTACTCCCACATAGTCTTCACCATAAATATATACATGTATATTATATATATATATATATATATATATATACATATATAAATATAGGTATATAAATATATACATAAATATACATATATATAAATTACTAAATACATAGTGTGTGTATGTGTATATATATATAAACTCACAAATACATATATGAATACCTATGAAATTTGAGTTATTTGATTAGAATCAACATCACAGACACCTAAGAAGAGGCTTTAAAGTTATGAATAGTATGTTCGCTTAACTGTACATTAATGACTTGGGCTTGATTGTGAGTATAAGTCATCTAGGGGTGAAGGACCTGGATATGAATAAGTGCATTTGTGTGTGTGTTTCATCCCTAGATTTATTTTGAGGTAAACTGAAGATTCCTTTTGACCTGTTTCCTACTGAAATGAGAAAATGCACACAACTCAAGCTGCCAGTCACAGCAGTCGTACACCAGGTTCTGATTGCATACCTTAGGAAAAATTCTGCATTTTGAAAGGTAACCATGTCACCTTAGTCAAAGACACTGACATGTTTTCATGCCTGTACTATGTAGCACCATCCCAGGATGGAAACCAGAGAATAAGGTACAACAAAATATGAAAAAAAGTTATCAAAAATATTGTTAATTTTGTACACCCAAAAGTAAAAGTCTTCCCATGGTTGACTTCTCAATTACAAACTTATAATAAACTTCCTGATACCAATAAGCAATAAGATTATTTTGGTATTATGTACTCTATATAAATAAAGAGAGCTGTCAAAAGACTCCCTGCTTTGGAACCTGTTCATTCTCCCTTGCCCTACTCTGAATGGTTTGATTTGGTTATATGGATTTGTCACATGGACTTAATTTAGTCATATGGACTCCAATAAGGGTGCTGATAAAATCCAGGCCTGATGTCCTTTTGATGTTCCACCTCATTTGGTGCAATTCCTGAATTTCCACTTTCAAAATATCCAGTTGTGGGAAACATTGCAAGAGTGACTTTTTTAGTTCCAAATTGAGGACAATTTATATAAAGGGGGGACACACATTTTTCTTATTACAGACCTACCTTTAAAATACATCATGTATACCTCTGGCCTTACTCATTAGCATTATTACTACCAGACATATGTACAATATTCTTATATCTTCAAATTATTATCAACTTTCTCTGGGTTATATGCCCAAGAATATAAAGTCAATGTATGTTCTTTTAAGCATACACAGGAATTAATTGTAAAGATGGCTTAAAAGAATTTTATAAGGAAAACAACAATAACATTTTGAATGAAGTAAGTGTGAGGAAGTATGAGTATGTGTGTGAGTGTCTGTGTAGTGGCAACGCATTACTTTTTTAAAAAATTTTAAAACCTTTGCTAAGAGAGAGTAAATCTCTCATGTTCCTCCAAAACATACATTTAGATATCCTTATAAAAACAATAACCCTGAATTTATCACTATCTTTTTTTTTGCTATTATTAATATACAGTTACATGACCAACATTATGGTTACTAGACTCCCCCTATTATCAAGTCCCCACCATATACCCCATTGCAGTCACTTTCCATCAGCGTAGAAGGATGTTATAGAATCACTACTTGTCTTCTCTGTGATATATGCCTTCCCCGTATCCCCCACCCCACCCCACACCTGTTACATTATGGGTGCTAATTGTAATAGCCCTTTTTCCCCCTTATCCCTCCCTTCCCATGCATCTTCCCCAGTCCCTTTCCCTTCGGTAACTGTTAGTCCATTCTTGGGTTCTGTGAATCTGCTGCTGTTGTGTTCCTTCAGTTTTTCCTTTATTCTTATACTCCACAGATGAGTGAAATCATTTGATACTTGTCTTCCTCCGTCTGGCTTATTTCACTGAGCATAATACCCTCCAGCTCTATCCAATTTGATGCAAATAGTAGGATTTGTTTTCTTCTTATGGCTGAATAATATTCCATTATGTATATGGACCACATCTTCGTTATCCACTCGTCTACTGATGGACACGTAGGTTGCTTCCATATCTTGGCTATTGTAAATAGTGCTGCGATAAACATAGGGGTGCATATATCTGTTTCAAACTGGGCTGCTGCACTCTTAGGGTAAATTCCTAGGAGTGGAATTCCTGGGTCAAATGGTATTTCTATTTTGAGTTTTTTGAGGAAACTCCATACTGCTTTCCACAATGGTTGTACTAATTTACATTTTTTTTCTCCAGTTCTGACACCTTTTTAATAGAAATCACTGTTTTTAGGAAACAAATAGCACTTTTGTAATTTTTTTACAATGTTTCTTACCTTGATCTTAATTTAAGTAACACTAGGAAGACCTCAATATCCTTTATTTTCCTTTTTAATTAAAAAAAAGTTGTTGTTTTCCCCAGATACAAAGATTTTTGCCCTTGCATAAAAGAAAACAGTGCCCCGAACGATGACACAAGGACTCACACAGACTCACTGGACCTCACTGACACTATGACTCCTATTCTACCATACAAGGTCTCAACTACCAGTAAGTGGACTGTCAGCCTGAAAAACAGCTTTTCTATTCCGTATTTTAGTTTTTGTTACCAAAAGAAGTAAAATAAAGAACAAAATAAAACTTTTAAAGAAAAAACAAAACCAAATATTTTTTAAAAAGGGAAAAGAAATGTCTCCCTTCCATTCACATACACCTGGGTTGTGTACTGCTTTGCTCAGTATCTTCTCCTCTTATAAATATAGAAAAGGGATGGAGCTTGTTTTCAAGTAAAATCACTGATCCACCTTTAGTTCCTTCCTCAGCACACACACCCTTCTTCCTGCCAGGCAAGGGCCCTGGGGAGGCCAGCTCGGAGGGAGGGAGGCGGCTCTGCTTGTCCTCAGGGAAGGGAACGGATCCCCGCAGGATGCGCACCCACTTGCCACAGCAGTGTAGGAGGGTTCCCCTTTCTCCACATCCTCCCCACCATTTGTTACTGTTTATCTTTTGGATGATGGCCATCCGAACTGATGTGAGGTGATATCTCATTGTGGTTTTAATTTGCATTTCTCTGATGACTAGTGATGTGGAGCATCTTTTCATGTGCCTGTTGGTCATCTGAATTTGTTCTTTGGAGAAGTGTCTGTTCAGCTCCTCTGCCCATTTTTTAATTGGCTTATTTGCTTTTTGTTTGTTGAGGTATGTGAGTGCTTTATATAATTTGGATGTCAACTCCTTATTGGATATGCCATTTATGAATATATTCTCTCATACTGTAGGAAGCCTTTTTGTTCTACTAAAGGTATCCCTTGCTGTACAGAAGACTTAGTTTGATAAAGTCGCATTCGTTCATTTTTGCTTTTGTTTCCCTTGCCCGGGGAGACATGTTCATGAAGCAGTTGCTCATATTTATATCCAAGAGATTTTTGCCTTACTTTTTTCTAAGAGTTTTATGGTTTCATGACCTACATTCAACTCAGGACGTTGATCCATTTTGAGTTTACTTTTGTGTTTGGGGTTAGACAGTAATCCAGTTTCATTCTCTTACATGTAGCTGTCCAGTTTTGCCAACACCAGGTGCTGAAGAGGCTGTCATTTCCCCATTGTATATCCATGACTCCTTTATCGTATATTAACTGAACATATATGCTTGGGTTTATATCTGGGCTTTCTATTCTGTTCCACTGGTATATGGGTCCGTTCTTGTGCCAGTGCCAAATTGTCTTGATTACTGTAGCTTTGTAGTAGAGCTTGAAGTCAGGGAGCATAATCCCCCCTGCTTTATTCTTCCTTCTCAGGATTGCTTTGGCTATTTGGGGTCTTTTGTGGTTCCATATGAATTTTAGAACTATTTGCTCTAGTTCATTGAAGAATGCTGTCGGTACTTTGTTAGGGATTGCATTGAATCTGTAGATTGCTTTAGGCATGATGACCATTTTGACAATATTTATTCTTCCTAGCCAAGAGCATGGGATGAATTTCCATTTATTAGTGTCCTCTTTAATTTCTCTTAAGAGTGTATTGTAGTTTTCAGGGTATAGGTTTTTCACTTCCTTGGTTAGGTTTATTCCTAGGTATTTTGTTCATTTGGATGCGATTATGAATGGAATTGTTTTCCTGATTTCTCTTTCTGCTAGTTCATTTTTAGTGTATAGGGAAGCAACAGATTTCTGTTTGTTAATTTTGTATCCTGCAACTTTGCTGAATTCAGATATTAGTTCTAGTAGTTTTGGAGTGGAGTCTTTAGGATTTTTTATGTAGAATATCATGTCATCTGCAAATAGTGACAATTTGACTTCTTTACCAATCTGGATGCCTTATATTTCTTTGTTTTGTCTGATTGCCATGGCTAGGACCTCCAATACTATGTTGAATAACAGTGGGGAGACTGGGCATCCCTGTCTTGTTCCCGATCTTAGATGAAAAGCTTTCAGCTTCTCGTTGTTCAGTATGATGTTGGCTGTGGGTTTGTCATATATGGCCTTTATGATGTTGAGGTACTTGCCCTCTATACCCATTTTGTTGAGAGTTTTAATCATGAATGGATGCTGAATTTTGTTAAATGCTTTTTCAGCATCTATGGAGATGGTCATGTGGTTTTTGTTCTTCTTTTTGTTGATGTACTGGATGATGTTGATGGATTTTCGAATGTTGTACCATCCTTGTATCCCTGGGATGAATCCCACTTGATCATGGTGTATGATCTTCTTGATGTATTTTTGAATTTGGTTTGCTAATATTTTGTTGAGTATTTTTGCATCCATGTTCATCAGGGATATTGGTCTGTAATTTTCTTTTTTGGTGAGGTCTTTGCCCCGTTTTGGTATTAGAGTGATGCTGGCTTCATAGAATGAGTTTGGAAGTATTCCCTCCTCTTCTTTTTTTTGGAAAACTTTAAGGAGAATGGGTATTATTTCTTCTCTATATGTCTGGTAAAATTCAGAGGTGAATCCATCAGGTCTGGGGGTTTTGTTCTTGGGTAGTTTTTTGATTACCAATTCAATTTCTTTGCTGGTAATGAGTATTCAGATTTTCTGTTTCTTCTTTGTCAGCCTTGGAAGGTTGTATTTTTCTAGAATGTTGTCCATTTCTTCTAGGTTATCCAGTTTGTTAGTATAATTTTTCATAGTATTCTCTCAAAGTTCTTTGTATTTCTGTGGTATCCTTAGTGATTTTTCCTTTCTCATTTCTGATTCTGTTTATGTGTGTAGACTCTCTTCTTTTCATGATAAGTCCAGCTAGGGGTTTATCTATTTTGTTTATTTTCTCAAAGAACCATCTCCTCCTTTCATTAATTCTTTCTATTGTTTTATTCTACTTGATTTTATTTATTTATGCTTTAGTCTTTATTATGTCCCTCCTTCTATTGATTTTGAGCCTTATCTGTTCTTCCTTTTCTAGTTTCATTAATTGTGAGTTTAGACTGTTCATTTGGGATTCTTCTTTCCTAAGGTAGGTCTTTATTGCAATATACTTCCCCTCTTGGCACAGCTTTCGCTACACCACACAGATTTTGTGCTGTTGAATTGTTGTCATTTGTCTCTGTATATTGCTTGATCTCTGTGTTTATTTGGTCATTGATCCATTGATTATTTAGGAGCGTGTTATTAAGCCTCCATGTGTTTGTGGGCTTTTTAATTTTCTTTGTGTAATTTATTTCTAGTTTCATTCCTTTCTTATCTGAGAAGCTGGTTGGTACACTTTCAATCTTTTTGAATTTACTGAGGTTCTTTTGGTGGCCTAATATTTGATCAATTCTTGAAAATGTTCCATGTGCACTTGAGAAGAATGTGTATCCTGTTGCTTTTGGATGGAGTGTTCTGTAGATGTCCTTTAGGTCCATCTGTTCTAATATGTTGTTCAGTGCCTCTGTGTCTTTACTTATGTTCTGTCTGGTTGATCTGTCCTTTGGAGTAAGTGGTGTGTTGAAGTCTCCTAAAATGAATGCATTGCCTTCTATTTCCCCCTTTAATTCTGTTACTATTTGTCTCACATATGTAGGTGATTCTGTGTTGGGTGCATAGATATTTATAATAGTTATATCCTCTTGTTGTACTGACCCTTTTATCATTATGTAATGTCCTTCTTTGTCTCTTGTGACTTTGTTTTCTTGAAGTCTCTTTGGTCTGATACAAGTACTGCATCTCCTGCTTTTTTCTCCCTATTAGTTGCATGAAATATCTTTTTCCATCCCTTCACTTTCAGTCTGTGTATGTCTTTGGTTTTGATGTGAGTCTGTTGTAGGCAGCATAAAGATGGTCTTGTTTTTTTTATACATTCAGTAACTCTGTGTCTTTTGATTTGTGCATTCAGGCCATTTATATTTAGGGTGATTATCAATAGGTATGTACTTATTGCCATTGCAGGCTTAAATTTGTGGTTACCAAAGGGTCGAGGGCAATTCCCTTACTATCTAACAGTCTAATTTAACTTATTTTGTATACTATTACAAACTCAGCCTAAAAGTTCTTTTTTTTCCCTCCTTTTTCTTCCTTCTCCATTCTTTGTATGTTATGAATCATATTCTGTACTCTTTGTCTTCCATTGAATGATATCTGTTTAGCCTTAGGAATACTTCCATCTGTAGGAGTCCCTCCAAAATGCCCTGTAGAGGTAGGTGGTTTGTGGGAGGTAAATTCTCTCATCTTTTGCTTATCTGAAAATTGTTTAATCCCTCCTTCAAATTTAAATGATAACTTTGCTGGGTAGAGTATTCTTTTTTCAAGCCCCTCTTGCTTCATTGCATTAAATATATCATGCCACTCTTTTCTGGCCTGTAAGGTTTCTGTTGAAAAGTCTGATGATAGCCGTTTGAATAGGTCACCAAGTTCTCTCAATATTCTTTCATTCTTAGAGGTACTTTTTTCTTTCTGTGCCTCAGCTTCTTTGTATTTCTCTTCTCTAATTTCTGTTCCATTTACTGTCTCTTCTACTACATCTAATCTCCTTTGAAATCCCTCCATTGTATGCTGCATTTCAGATATGGTATTTCTTAATGATTGAATCTCCATCTTAAATTCGTTCCTGAGGTCTTGAATATTTTTTTGTAACTCTGTAAGCATGTTTATAGTTTTTATTGTGAACTCTCTTTTTTGAAGATTTGTGAGTTCGGTTTCATTTCACCCTCTTTCTGGGGTTTGTGAGATTTTGGTCTGAACCATGTTCTTTTGACATTTCATATTTCTGTGTGTTGCCCACTAGTGAGCAGAAACTCCAGTCTCTGGAGCTGGTCAGCCCCTTTAGTTAGGTTGGGTAACATAAGGGAGTGGAGCTGTTTCCTGCTTCCCATCTACGTTGCCTGTCTCCAGTGTCAGAGGCAGTTGGCCAAGTGCACATGGGTGATCTTCTGTGCTTTGCATCTCTAGCTGTTGTAGATCTGGCCTCCCTCTGGCTGGCCTGATGCCTGCACAGTGATTGTGGTTTTGCGAGCAGGTGCCTGCCAGCCAGAACGAAGGCTAGGCAGGCTTTGTGTCACAGTTGGAGGCCTCAGAGCTGACTAGGCAGTCAGGGGGATGGAGCACCTGAAGCTCCTCAAAGTTCCCAACCCTCAGGCAAGCTTGTCCACCTCTCCCTTCTCCCACACAGCAAGCTCCTTGCAAACAGTGCCCCTTCAGCAGCCCTCTGGCTGCTAGGAAGCCTCTCAGACTCCCTGCCTTTCCTCCGACACAAAGCGGCTGGGTGTGGATCCCCTCCTCCACAAATGGCTGGAATGTCAATTCCTCAAGCACTCCACCTGTCCATGTTCCCCAACGCCCAGGGCACCACACAATATAGGATTCTGCTCACAAAGCAGATGTCCAGGGCTAGGTGTCCAGCAGTTCCAGGCTTTCACCCCCTCCCGTGCTCCATTTCTCTTCCTCCTGCCGGTGAGCTGGGGTGGGGGAAGGGCTTGGGTCCTGCCAGATTGCGGCTTCGTACATTAACCTGTTTCTTGAGGTCTGCTCTGTTCATGAGGTCTGTATGCAGTCTGGTTCAGCCTTCTTTCTTGTTGCTGTCTGAAGGTTAGTTGTATTTATTAACTATATTCTTGTACTGTTTGTGGTTTTGGGAGTAGCTCTCCATCTCCCCTTCTCATGCCGCCATCTTGAATCTCCCTCATTCCTCTCTTTAAGTCATCTTTAAAACTTGGTCACAAAAAACTGCTATAATTTTAGAGTCCCCATCAAGATTCTTCAATAGTAGTGAGTGTATCCTCCATTTTCAAGGTGTAATTCATTTGAAAACCACAATAAAAATAATACTATATATAGTCTTTCTACATTTCAAAAAGAAGTTTAATTTATTACTGTTAATAAGTAAATAAAAAATTTTTATTAAGAATAAGATGCTTTCAATTTACAGAAATTTTACTATTATTACAGAGAACTTAGATTGAGAGTTTTATTTATGTGTATATTCATAGCTTGCCATTAATTTTATTTATTGCTTTTCCAATATTAAATATTATAGTGTAATTATAGAATTTAAATGCCTAAACCCTCATCTTCCCTTCTGTTTTTAATATGCCATGATTCTAAGGTAGGCTTTAGACATGAAGTCTGAATATTCTCCTCAATTGATTCAATAAAGAACTATTCCTTTTTTTTCTTTCAAAGTTAGAATCAAAGCTAGACATCTGAAATTCTAGGCATTCAGCCAACACTGCAGGGAATGTTTTCTGCAGTTAGTATCACATTCAAGTGACCATTTCTTATATAGTATTTTAAACTTTCATCCTAAAAATAATAATATTAGCTCAGTCAATGAAATTCTGCTTGTTCTTTTAATCACTCTGACCCCTCTGCAAAAAAATTGCACATGGTTTTCAAGTATTTAATGAGTGTCTCTGCAGTACAGTTTCACATTAATTGATTTCAACCATTACTATGACTTATATGTAGAAACATGCATATGAAGAAGAAATTACATTTCTAATTAAGCAGTCCACATTAAGGCTATGTGCCAGATGTGAATTAGTCTTAAGGGCATTTATAAAGTGATGTTGTTTGAGGAATATTTGTGTCCATATCCTCTGTAGTCAGGGAACTATTAAGCAGAGTTCTGGCACAATTCCTCTACTATGAGCAAGCAGATCACTGCTTTGCTTGTTTGTTTTTGGAGGCTGTTAACAACTAAGTGGGCGTATGTATCATGGTTTAGCCCTGGGGAAAAATTCTAATCAAAGAATTTCACAAGAGATAATCAAGGGCAATGGTGCATATCTACTGTGAAAGGTGATTTCAAGCAGGTAGGGACTTTCTAAACACTTAAACATAAAGATTAGGCCCCGTAAAAGGTGGTTGACTTGATAATAGTTTCCATTTTTTTCCAGACTCTAAAATAAAATTGTCATAAATTCTGAAATACTTGGTGGCATTCTGCAGGCATCCAAATATCGAAAAGGAATTAGCATTCCTTTTGATATATAGCTCCAAGATTCTTTTTCAATAGCCTGATATCTTTGATTTTACATTTAGATATTTCTCTTACCCACCTCCTAAATTATCCCTTGTCACCCTACTACTAGGCAGGTTTTAAAGTAGAAATAATCTTGAGAAGAATGGAAAGATAAATAGAAACTCAATGTGGAATGAATTTGTTTGCTAATACAAAGTATTAAGAGCAGCATGAGAGATCTTGGTGAGCTAGGCACAAAAAGGGACAAAGAGAGTAAATTACAAAATTAGTGCATGAGGAAATTGAATTAAAATTTCACCTATTTTAAAACTTTGCTCTAAGCACTCTTCACAAATGAATAATGTCACCCATTAGTAAGCAATTATTTTAAAAACAGACTGTAAAATGGATCTTAGTAATTTAAAAGCTTATTAACCAATAAGCTTTTAAATCTAATAGCATTTACTTTGCTCTTATTGAATTGAAAACATTCTATCTTTATTGAATGTTTACTGGTTAATTGAAAGCATTAAAAGCCATATAACTCTATCATTGAATAATTCAAATAAGTAATTTTGACTAATATCTAATTTCATATTTACATTTATTAGGAACATATAAAATAAGATACATGTATTGATTTAATAGAGTAATACATGTTTATATGAATTTACATTACTTTAAAAATAGTAGTCCACATTTATATAAAATGTAGTTTTGGAAAATTTAATAACTACAAATTAAATGTTGATTTAAATTGCAAAATATTCTGACGTGTATATATATGGTAATTTTGGCAATTATTTCTTGAGTAATATTGAGTCAGATAATGTGTTATAGTCATATTATTATTTATTTTTTAATGATTGAAACACTTTAAAAAAGTTAAAAGGCAAAAATGACCTAATTAAATGCATCAATAAGTGTTCTTTACTTTTCAACTCTCTAATATTTTTAAATCATATATTGACCTACTTCTCATTTAATTTGTTTTGGGAGTCATTGTGAATATAAAATAAACTTTAGACACTCTTTAATTAGAGGTCTTTGTTAGAGTACCCAGTCTAATACGTAAGAGCTGTTTGCTCTTTGGAGTAAATGATGCATACTCCATATTTGTGATGGGATTCATGATTCGTTTGTGTTCACAATGATTTCCTCCATATTTGTGTTATATAAAGCATGCAGAGAAGCAAAGTACTAAGAATAAAAGATCTTTTGGCAGTTAACAACACTTTTTTGGTAAGGCTTTAGGGTTTTCAACATATATCACCTGCCAATAGAGATCATTTCACTTCTTCCTTTCTGATTGGGTGCCTTCTATTTCTTTTTCTTGCCGAATTTCTCTGGTTAGGACTTCCAGAAATATGTTGAATGGAAGTAGCAAGAGTGGACATCCTTGCCTAGTTTCTCATATTAGAGGACAACTTATGAGATTTTTATGGTGAATTGGCATTAGCTGTGGGCTTTTCGTATATGGACCTTATTATGTTGAGACAAATTCATTCTATACTAACAAATTCAGTAAAGTTGCAGGATATAAAATTAACATCTAAAAAAATCAATGGTATTTCTATACACTAACAACAAACTATCTGTAAAGGAAATTAACAAAAAAAAAGTCTCATTTACAATTGTATCAAAAAGAATAAAATATTTAGGATTAAACATGACAAGAAAGGAGGCAAAAAACATATACACTGAAAACTACAAAACACCATGGATAAAAATAAATGGAAAGACAAACTATGTTCATGGGTCGGAAGGTTTAAAAGTGTTAAAATATCCATAGACTCCAAGGAAATCCAGTTTCAAAACAACCTTTATCAAAATCTCAATGACATTGTTTTATAGAGATAGAAAAAAACAATCCTAAAACTCATATGAAACCACAGAAGACCCTGGACAGCCAAAGCAAACTTGTAAGAGAAGAAGCATCACATTTCCTTATTTCAAAATATAACACAAAGCTACAGTAACCCAAACAATATGATACTGTCATAAAAACAGACATATAAACCAATGAAACAAAATAGAGAACCCAGATATATACCCATTTTTTATACAGTCAACATATCTTCAACAGGGGGACAAGATCACACAATGGGGAGGAGATAGTTTCTTAAATAAACAGTATCCCTCATGCAGAAGAAAGAAACTGGACCCTTATATTACACCATACCCAAAAATCAACTCAAAATATATTAAACAGTTAAACACATAAAATTGTAAAACTCCTAGAAGAAAACATAGGAGAAAAAAAGCTTAGCAATGGTTTCTTGGATATGACACCAAAAGCACAAATAGCAAAAGCATAACTGCACAGGTGGGACTATGTCAAACTTACACAGCAAAAGAAACATTCAATTGAGTGAAAATATAAACTATGTAATGGGGAAAATATTATAAACCATATATCTCATAACATTTTTTTTCAATATTAAAAAAAATTTTATTAAGGTATTATTGATATACACCCTTATGAGGGTTTCACATGAAAAAACAATGTGGTGACTACTTTTACCCATATTATTTAGTCCAAACCCATACCCCAATGCAGTCACTGTCCATCCGGGTAGTAAGATGCCACAGATTGTTTGCTTTCTCTGTGCAACACTGTTTTCCCATTGACCCCCCAAACCATGTGTACTAAACATGATACCCCTCAATACCCTTCTCCCTCCTACCCCACCCACCCTCCCACACTCCTCCCATTTGGTAACCACTAGTTCCTTTTTGGAGTCTCTGAGTCTGCTGTATTTTGTTCCTTCAGTTTTGCTTCATTGTTATACTCCAAAAATGAGGGAAATCATTTGGCACTTGTCTTTCTCCACCTGGCTTATTTCACTGAGCATAGTGGCTGAATAGTATTCCACTGTGTATATGTACCAACTCTTCTTTATCCATTCATCTACTGATGGGCACTTAGGTTGCTTCCATATCTTGGCTATTGTAAATAGTGCTGTGATAAACATAGGGGTGCATATGTCTTTTTGAATCTGAGAAGTTGTATTCTTTGGGTAAATGCCAAGGAGTGGTATTCCTGGGTCAAATGGTATTTCTATTTTTAGTTTTCTGAGGAACCTCCATATTGCTTTCCACACGGTTGAACTAGCTTACATTCTCACCAGCAGTGTAGGAAGGTTCCCCTTTCTCCGCATCCTCACCATAATTTGTTGTTCTTAGGCTTTTTGACGCTGGCCATCCTTACTGGTGTGAGGTGACATCTCACTGTGGTTTTAATTTGCATTTCCCTGATGATTAGTGATATGGAGCATCTTTTCATGTGTCTGTTGACCATCTGAATTTCTTCTTTGGAGAATTGTCTCTTCATATCCTCTGCCCATATTTTAATTGGGTTATTTGCTTTTTGGGTGTTGAGGTGTATGAGTTCTTTATATATTTTGGATGTTAACCCCTTGTCGGATATGTCATTTACAAATATATTCTCCCATACTGTAGGATGCCTTTCTGTTCTGTTGATGGTGTCCTTTGCCATACAGAAGCTTTTTAGTTTGATGTAGTCCCATGAGTTCATTTTTGCTTTTGTTTCCCTTGCTCTATGAGATGCGTTCAGGGAGAAGTTGCTCATGCTTATATTCAGGAGATTTTTGCCTATGTTGTCTTCTAAGAGTTTTATGGTTTCATGACTTACATTCAGGTCCTTGATCCATTTTGAGTTTACTTTTGTGTATGGGGTTAAACAATAATCCAGTTTCATTCTCTTGCATGTAGCTGTCCAGTTTTGCCAACACCAGTTGTTGAAGAGGCTGTCATTTCCCCATTGAATGTCCATGGCTCCTTTATCATATATTAATTGACCATATATGCTTGTGTTTATATCTGGGCTCTCTAGTCTTTTCCATTGGTCTATGGGTCTGTTCTTGTGCCAGTACCAAATTGTCTTGATTACTGTGGCTTTGTAGTAGAGCTTGAAGTTGGGGAGCATAATCCCCCTAGCTTTATTTTTCCTTCTCAGGATTGCTTTGGCTATTCAGGGTCTTTTGTGGTTTCATATGAATTTTAGAATGATTTGCTCTAGTTCATTGAAGAATGCTGTTGGTGCTTTGATAGGAATTGCATTAAATCTGTAGATTGCTTTAGGCAGGATGGCCATTTTGACAATATTAATTCTTCCTATCCATGAACATGGGATGTGTTTCCATTTATTGGTACCTTCATTAATTTCTCTGATGAGTGCTTGTAGTTTTCAGAGTTTAGGTCTTTCACTTCCTTGGTTAGGTTTATTCCTAGTTATTTTATTCTTTCTGATGCAGTTGTGAATGGAATTGTTTTCCTGATTTCTCTTTTGGCTAGTTCATTGTTAGTATATAGGAATGCCACAGATTTCTGCATATTAATTTTGTATCCTGCAACTTTGCTGAATTCAGATAATAGATCTCGTAGTCTTGGAGTGGATTTTTTAGGGTTTTTTATGTACAATATGTCATCTGCAAATAGGGACATTTTAACTTCCTTGCCAATCTGGATGCCTTTTGTTTCTTTGTGTTGTCTAATTGCCGTGGCTAGGACCTGCAGTACTATGTTGAATACAAGTGGGAGAGTGGAATCCTTGTGTTGTTCCCGATCTTAAAGGGAAATCCTTCAGCTTCTCACTGTTAAGTATAATGTTGGCTGTGGGTTTGTCGTATATGGCCTTTATTATGTTGAGGTACTTGCCCTCTATACCCATTTTGTTGAGAGTTTTTAACATGAATGGGCGTTGAATTTTGTCAAATGCTTTTTCAGCATCTATGGAGATGATCATGTGGTTTTTGTCCTTCTTTTTGTTGATGTGGTGAATGATGTTAATGGATTTTTGAATGTTGTACCATCCTTGCATCCCTGGAGTAAATCCTACTTGATCATGATGGATGATGTTTTGAATGTATTTTTTTAATTCAGTTTGCTAATATTTTGTTGAGTATTTTTGCATCTATATTCATTAGGGATATTGGTCTGTAATTTTCTTATTTTTTAGGTGTTTTTGCTTGGTTTTGGTATTAGAGTGATGCGGGCCTCTTAGAATGAGTTTGGAAGTATTCCCTCTTCCTCTACTCTTTGGAAAACTTTAAAGAAGATAGGTATTAGGTGTTCACTAAATGTTTGATAAAATTCAGTGGTAAAGTTATCTGGGCCAGGTGTTTTGTTCTTAGGTAGTTTTTTGATTACCAATTCAATTTCGTTGCTGGTAATTGGTCTGTTCAGATTCTCTGTTTCTTTCTTAGTCAGTCTTGGAAGGTTGTGTTTTTCTAGATAGAGAGCTGTCCATTTCTTCTAGGTTATCCAGTCTGTTAGCATAAATTTTTCATAGTATTCTCTAATAATTATTTGTATTTCTGTGGTGTCTGTAGTGATTTTTCCTTTCTCCTTTCTGATTCTCTTTACCTGTGTGGACTCTCTTCTTTTCATGATAAGTCTGGCTAGGCATTTATCTATTTTTTTATTTTCTCAATGATCCAGATCCTACTTTCATTGATTCTTTCTATTATTTTATTCTTCTCGATTTTATTTATTTCTGCTCTAATCTTTATTATGTCCCTCCTTCTACTGACTTTGGGCCTCATTTGTTTTTCTTTATCTAGTTTTGTTAATTGTGATTTTAGACTGCTCATATGGGATTTTTCTTCTTTCCTGAGGTGGGCCTGTATTGCAATATACTTTCCTCTTAGCATGGCCTTCACTACATCCCATAGTTTTTGTGGTTTCTAATTATTGTTGTCATTTGTCTCCATACATTGCTTGATCTCTGTTTTTATTTGGTCATTGATCCATTGGTTATTTAGGAGCATGTTGTGAAGCCTCCATCTTTTTGTAGGATTTTTCATTTTCTTTGCATAATTTATTTCTTGTTTCATACCTTTGTGGTCTGAGAAACTGGTTGGTACAATTTCAATCATTTTGAATTTACTGAGGCTCTTTTTGTGGCCTAGGATATGATCTATTCTTGAAAATGTTCCATCTGCACTTGAGAAGAATGTGTATTCTGCTGCTTTTGGGTGTAGAGTTCTGTAGATGTCTGTTAGGTCCATCTGTTCTACTGTGTTGTTCAGTGCTTCTGTCTCCTTACTTATTTTCTCTCTGGTTGATGTGTCCTTTGGAGTGATTGGAGTGTTGAAGTCTCCTAGAATAAATGCATTGCATTCTGTTTCCTCTTTTAATTCTGTTAGTATTTGTTTCACATATGTAGGTGCTCCTGTGTTGGGTGCATAGATATTTATAATGGTTATATCTTTTTGTTGGATTGATCCCTTTATCATTATGTAATGTCCTTCTTTGTCTCCTGTGAATTTCTTTATTTTGAATTCTATTTTGTCTGATATAAGTACTGCAAGTCCTGCTTTTTTCTCCCTTTTAGTTGCCTGAAATATCTTTTTCCATCCCTTCACTTTTAGTCTATGTATATTTTTGGGTTTAAAGTGTGTATCTTATAGGCGGCATATAGATGGGTCTTGTTTTTTTATCCATTCAGTGACTCCATGTATTTTTATTGGTGCATTCAGACCATTTACATTTAGGGTGATTATCGATAGGTATGTACTTAGTGCCATTACAGGATTTAGATTCGTAGTTACCAACGGTTCAAGGTTAACTTCTTTACTATCTGAGAGTCTAACTTAACTCACTTAATGTGCTATTACAAAGACAGTCTAAAGGTTCTTTTTTACTCCTCCTTTTTTTTCCTCCTCCATTCTTTATATATTAGGTATCATATTCTGTACTCTGTCTATTCCTTGATTGACTTTGGGATCAGTTGATTTAATTTTGCATTTTCTTAGTAATTAACTGTTCTACCTTCTTTACTGTGGCTTTATTGCCTCTGATGACATCTATTAAACCTTAGGAACACTTCCATCTAGTGCAGTCCCACCAAAATACACTGTAGAGATGGTTTGTAGGAGGTAAATTCTCTCAGCTTTTGCTTATCTGGAAATTTAAATGATAACCTTGCCAGATAGCCAAATAAAGTATTCTTAGTTCAAGGCCCTTCTGTTTCATTGCATTAAATACATCATGCCACTCTCTTCTGGCCTGTATGGTTTCTGCTGAGAAGGCTGATAATAGCGTGATGGGCTTTTCTTTGTATGTGATCTTATTTCTCTCTCTGGCTGCTTTTAATAGTCTGACCTTATGTTTGATCTTTGCCATTTAATTACCATATGTCTTGGTGTTGTCTTCCTTGGGTCCCTTGTGTTGGGAGATCTGTGCACTTCCATGGCCTGAGAGACTTATCTTCTCCACCAGAATGTGAAAGTTTTCAGCAATAACCTCCTCAAGATATTTTCTATCCCCTTTTCTCTCTCTTCTTCTTCTTCTGGTACTCCTATAATGTGAATATTGTTCCATTTGGATTGGTCACACATTTCTCTCAATATTCTTTAATTTTAGAGATCCTTTTTTCTCTCTGTGCTTCAGTTTCTTTGCACTTCTCTAATTTCTATTTCATTTATTGTCTCCTCTACCATATCTAATCTGCTTTTCAAATTTTCCATTGTATGTTTCATTTCTGATACTGTGTTCTGTAATGATTGGATCTCTGACCATAATTCATCCCTGAGTTCTTGAATATCTTTCTGTACCTCCATGCACATGTTAATGATTATTATTTTGAACTTCCTTTCAGGCAGATTCATGAGGTTGATTTCATTTAAATTTTTCTCACGGGTTGTATTCATAATTTTAGTTTGAACCAGGTTCCTTTCGTGTTTCATATTTGTATATGGTGCCCCCTAGTGCCCAGAAGCTCTACACTCTGGAGCTGTTCAGCCCCTGAAGCAATGTCGGAGGTCACATGGGAGCGGTACTGGTGCCTGGGGGGAGGAAGGAGCTGTTTCCTGCTACCTGGCTGCTATGCCTGTCTCCACTGCCAGACCAGCGGGCAGAGCACACAGGTATAAGCCTCTTTGCTTTGTGTTTGTAGTTGCTGTAGATGGGGCTTCCCTCTGGCTGGTCTAATGCCAGGGTAGGATTTGCTGGTTTGTGAGACAGGTGGGGCTGGCTGGGAGAAAGCCTTAGTAGGCTGCATATCATGGAGGGTTTCCCTGGAACTCTGTAGCCTGCCAGTGACTTGGACTCCTGAAGATTGTGAAAGTTCCCAACCTTCTGGGCAGAGTGCACCCAGACAATTTTTTCTACCTTTCCTTTCCCCTGAGCAGTAAGCTCTGTGTAATCCTTGCCCCTTTAGCAGCCCTCTTGTTAAGAAGTCTCTCAGACTGCCCACCTTTGTTTTGTCCCAGAGCAGCCAGATATGGATTCCTGCTTTCCACAAGTGACTGGAATCTCAGTCTCTCCAGGAATTCTGCCTGTCTTAGCTTTCCAACCCCCTAATCATGAGACTACCATGAAAACACCATGAAATGTAGGCTTGTGCTCCCAGATAAGATCTCCAGAGTTAGGCATTTAGCAGTCCCAGGCCTCTGCTCCCTCCCTGCTCTGTTTCTATTCCTCCCACTGGTGAGCGTTGGTGGGGGAAGTGCTTGGGTCCTGCCAGGCCCTGGCTTTGGTACGTTAACCTGTTCCATAAGGTTTATTTTATTCTCCAGTACACAGTTTGGTGCAGTCTTCTTTCCTGTTGCTATTTCAGTATTGGTTGTATTAATCATATTTTCATGTTATATGCGGTTTTAGGAGGAAGCTTCTGTCTCACCTCTCACACTGCCATCTTTAATCCACTTACCTATCTAATAACATTTTGTTATCTAAAATATAAAAGAGCTCATACAAATCAATAGCAAACACACACACACACGTACACATACACCAATTTACATATAGGCAAAGAAACTGAATAGACATTTCTTCAAAGAGATACTAATAGTTAGCAAGTAAGCAGGTATATGAAAATTGTTCAACATAACTAATTATCAGGGTAATGCAAATCAAATTCACATTGAGTTATTTACCTCACAATTGTTACAATGGCTATTGTTAAAAAAAGAGGAAGCAATGTTGGGGAGGATGTGGTGAAATTGGAATCCTTGTACTGTGTTAGCAGGAATGTAAATTGTCACAGCCACTATGGAAAAGAGTATGGACATTCCTCAAAAAAGTTAAATATAGAACTAAAATGTGATTTAGTAATTCTTCAGGTTATATAACCAAAATAATTGAAATTAGGATTGCTAAGAGATATCTACACTCCCATGTTAAACTAAGCATTAGTCCCAAATAGCCAAGATTTGGAAATAACCAAAATGTTCACTGATGGGTGAATGAGTTAAAAAATGTGGCATATACATATAATGGATATTTTTCAGCCTTAAAAAAAGAAGCAAACCCTGCCATATGTAAAAAGATGGATTAACCTAGGAGACATTATGCTGAGATAAACCAGTCACAGAAGGACAAGTACATTATGATATCGTTTATATGGGGTAGCTAAAAGAGTCAAACCCATAGAAACAGAAAGTAGAATCGTGGTTGGCAAGGGAGGAGGAATGGGGTAGGATGGGGGTCACTGTTTAATGTGTTTAATGTTTCAATTATGTGAGATAACTAAGTTCTAGAGATCTGCTATACAACATTGTGCTTATTCTTAACGGAACTGAGTATGTGTGTGTGAATGTGCATGCTACAGGAATAAGACAGTCCTACTAACTGAAGACTCTTCCATACCAATATGGAAGAGAGAGAAAACACAGTTTATAATTGGGTTAGCATTAACAGATTTCTATATGTATAAATTAGCATAAAAGTGATTATGAAGTTAGGACAAAATGTCGTACATTTCATACAGCAAAGCAGGAGAAAAAAAATAACTTAGCTCTGACAAACGAATGGGGCTCTCCCTTGTGACAATGTTTTATATGTCTCCTGAAAGAACCCTGTATTAATTCCAAAGGTATTTTTTACAAATCTAGAGATTATTAAAGATAACCTCTATATTTTCTTGATATCCCTTGGAGCTATCTTTCCATTTTAAAAACGTGATGCAAAGCTTATCCCTAGAATAGATTTATTTCTATTCTAAAATTTAGAATGAAAGCTCAGATTCACTATGTCTCCAAGGAAACATCCTTAAAAAGGGAAAAGAGGAAGATAATTTCTTTGCCCTTTATAAACAGAGAAAATCATTTTAATGTACCCTTACAGTGTTTGCTATTGTTCTACAGGTTTAAATTTAGCAAAGTAAACTATTTAAAAAGTTTTTTTTCATATTCTGGCCTGATTCTACCAACTGACTTCTGTATGTTCTACTTAACTGAGCACTGCTATTTTGCCCAGTACAGTAACTCTGTAGAGTGGGCCTTAAAAAATATTATTCAGTAACTCACTAACTAAAGAAAATCCTGTGAAAGCTCTAGAGTAAAAATTCCTCTGAAATCTCAAAGCATAATATAGATGAACAGTAAATCACTGCCACATTAATAATGAGATACTGTATTTCTCATGATATTGGATTATTATATAAAGTACCAGATTGAAAATAGAGATCAATTCAACAAAATCGGCCATATATTCTAGGTTAAAATTGTGCTATCCCTGGTCTCTTGGAATGAATGAAATTATTCAATAGACATTACATGGAGCTAAAGAAACTAAATTATGTTCATGCTTCCTATGCTAAATGTTCTAATTAATATTAGAATGTACTGGCTGTAAATACATTAACTTTTCTGATGATACAAACTTGAGGAAGCACTGGACCAAGAAGCAAACGGCAAGTGGGATTAAAAATATCTGTGATCTTGTTGGCCTTGGGACTGCTGACAGAAGGTATTACAAATGCTGTCGCATCGTGATTACAAATGCTGTTAGCACATCCATAAAATATGGGGTACCAATACATTTTGAGAAAAAAATGGACTTGAGGCTACTTACTTTTCAGAAGATGAAGAAAGGGGGAAAAATCAAGGGACACTTCATATACACCAATTACAGAAACCTAATTTCTCTTTTAATTAGAGTCTCAGAAGTGACCAAATTGACTGAAAAGTTGTCACATATTTACAAATAATGCAACTGTTATTTATCTAGAAGCATAGCTCCAGCAATAAATTAAACAAAATAAACTCCAAAAGATAAAGTCAATCCCAAACCATACAGCTGTTATCAGATTCTTCTGCCTACATCCATATTACCATCATTAGAATCGATATTCAGGTGGAATTCCTTGAAATGCCATGAATAGCTTCTTGCCCTTTCGGATTACACAGGGTAATAGAGCATGCAGCGGTCAAGGTGTGTCCGTACATTTGGATGCCTGATACCTGATGATGTTGGGAGCAAGTCCCAATTTACATTGCAGTTGACCTTCTCTGCAGGTCTTCAATGAAAAAGAAAGAAAGACACAAAAAAGATGTGGAGAATATCATCAAACTGGGAAAACGTCCCTTTGGAGGATTCCAATTAAAATAAAAATAGTATAAGCCAAGCATCACAGAATATGTGAATATTTGATTTCTTCTGCAGCAAATACAGTTTGAGTGTTAGTTATGTATCAGGGCCTGTGCTGAATGGGATGGATATGAAAATAAAGTACAAAATGTAATCTATATTTTCAATGCAAGCATGATAAAGGGATATGAATGGGAAACAGACCTATAAAACAGATCATTACTATTCACTGTGCTAAGTGATACAGTAGTTATGATCTAAATGCAAAGAAAAATACTGCAGGAGACTAAATATCCATAAAGAAGGTAAGAAAGGAGCTCCAGAAGTATTGTTACAAATGAGCTGTGAAAGACAGGTAAGTTTCCCAGAAAGAAACTTTCTCAGAGACAAACTTACACACAGAAAGAGTACTGAGAAAAAAAAAAATTCCAAGGAGAGAAAATAGAGTTACTCACACTCTCTCACACATACAGTACAGAAATATGGATTGATTTTTTAAAGGGGTCTCAGGAGTACTGAACATGCAGGCCCCTTTGAGGGCTCAGATCTTAATCTCAACGAGATTTCCAAATGTGCAGAGAATTTGAACCAGGGTGTTCATGATGACAGCCTCTAAAATGGATATTTTTTAAGACACAAGGATTTCAGTGAATCAAAAATGTATTTCTGTCCATTTCCTCAGACTCACAAAGATCTCATCTACTGAATGACAGTATCCTGGGCATTTTTTGTTTTATTTTGTTTGATTTATCCATTGTTTATTGAGGCTTTAGCCATTGCTTAAGTGCAATGGTGGTAGTGACCTTTTTTATTTGCTTTTCCTTCTGAGTGAGAGATTCAGCATAGGTAAGATTATATTGAAGAATTTAAAAATACAGATTTAAAAAGTTGCAGATGATGAGAGCATCTATTAAGTTTTAAGTCTATTAAAATTAGTAAAAGTCTTCCAGTTCTCAAACATATCTGAGTACCTAAGGAAGTGATGAGTCTGCTATTGAAAGTAAGGTTTGTACCACACTATACCATGACTGAATGTAACTTGCGCAGAGGGGGAAATATGTTCCCAGCCTGGGGCAAATTACCTTGAAGCTGAAATCAGTCAAAGGGAAAAATAACGTGGGAAAAACCCGTTTATGGCTTACAAGCAGTCATCTACTACTTGCCCGTGTCTCTTGCTACCTGGCTGCAAAGGACTCCACCAAACCTCTCTGGTCCCAGTGGGCACTTGCTCCCCATCCACCTTGTAATCACCTATTGATATGGAAATGGACTACTTATTTCCATCCCCTCGAAACACTAATGATATGCAGATGCACTAAGGCCAAGAGAAAGATTCTGGAAATACTGCGATTTTACACACATTGAATAAAGAATTAATGGCATTTAATTAAATTATTTAAGTTGTTTCTCCCGGGATATGCTACGACTTCAAAGAAATTCTAGTTATAAAAACCAGTATCTGTGATTCTTTCTGATCTGGAGAATGTGAATGTTCCACTAAATACATATCTGAAAGAACCTAGGTTATCTTTTGAATTTCAACCATGCACATAAACACCTAACATGCACGATGTTTGATACTACTCCATGAAAGGACACAGGTGTGAATGACTACAGTGGCAAGCATCTGGAACACAATTTGAAAAATGAAATTACTAAATATCAAGATTTTAGAAACAATTTGTATTATAGTTGCATCAAGTCATCTAAAAAAGAAAGAAGTAAAAATATTGATGCATATGGTCATCATATTAAAATTTATTTCTTCTCTAGAAAATTTCAAGTATATTGAAAAACAGTATGACATTTCAAGAAAATGGATTTTCAATAATCCTCCTTATTCAAAAACCAAAACCAAAACCAAACCCAAAACAATACCAGGCTCCTCCTTGAAGAACCTGCTGAATAAATGAGATAGAGAAGTACTACATAATTCAAAATTGACTTATCTAAGTAAATTCCCTTTAAATGTAAGTTTAAATATACATGATTGAATGACTGTATGATTGTAAATATACAATCAGCATAAACATGGTATTATTAGTATGGTGAGCTGACATAATTTTCTCTTGAAAAATATCAATTATTGATACACTAAACATTTACAGTTAATTTTTATTGACATTGTTAATATATCTTAATAATATTCCTTATATTGTTTAAAAAAATAACAAATTCATAATAAACACAAATAAGCAATGTAGGTGTGGAATATATTCAACCAAAAATAGAAAATGTAAGGTGGAAATACTTGTTTTCTTTTTTATGGCTTCCTCCTTTAAAACAAAATCTGTTACCTGAAGAACAAAACAAAAAATCTAAATTTCATTTTCAGTGACAAAAATTTATTTGATCTCTTGTAAAGAATGGTCCTTTCTTTATGAACCCAATTTTTAAGTCAAAGGTGTACATCATTAAACATATTAAAGCTGAAATGCATATGCCCAATCTTTTCCCAAAGAACATTTTTTGAGAAACATATATGAGGATTTTGTTAGACATTACCCTTTTTATTTATTAATGGAATATAGTTGATATACAATATTATAGTGATTTCAGATGTACATCATAGTGATTTGATAATTATATACATTACTGAATGCTCACCACAGTAAATATAATTACCCCTGCTACCATACCAAAATATAATATTATTGGTTATATTCTCTATGCTGTACTTTCATTCCTATGACTAATTTACTTTATAATTTGAATTTTGTACCTCTTTATCCCCTTTACCTATTTCATCCATTTCCCTACCACCCTCTCCTATGGTGTGTTGTCAGTATTTATGAGTCTCTTTCTTTTTAGTTCGTTTGTTTTGCATTTTAGATTCCACATATAAGTGAAATAACATAGTATTTGCTTTTCTCTGTCTGACTTATTTCACTTAACATAATACCCTCTAGGTCCATCCATTTGTCACAAATGGTAAGGTTTCCTTCCTTTTCATGACTAATATTCCATTGTATATATGCACCACCTCTTCTTTCCATTCATCTATCAATCGGTACTTCAGTTGCCTCCATATCTTGGTTATTGTATATAATCCTCAATAAACATAGGTGTGCATATATCTTTTCCAATTAAGTGATTTTGCTTTCTTCTGATTAATTCCTAGAAGTAGAATTATGGGGTCACATGGTATTTGTTTTTAGTTTCTTGAGAAATCTCCATGCTGCTTTCCACAGTTGCACTAATTGTTATAAATTGTAATAAACTTGCTGGACCAATTCACATTCCCACCAACAGTGTAGGAGGGCTCCATTTTTTTCCACATCCTTGCCAATACTTGTCATTCCTTGTGTTTTGGATGGAGGCCATCTGGTATGAAGTGATATCTCATTGAGGTTTTGATTTGCATTTCCCTCGTTATTAGTAATGTTGAGCACCTTTTCATGTGCCTGTTGGCCATCTGTACATCGTCTTTGGAAAAATTTCTATGCAGTTCCTCTGACCATTTTTAAATTGGGTTATTTGTTTTTTGGGTATTGAGTTGTATGAGTTTTTATATATTTTGGATATTAGCCCCTTATCATATATATCATTTGTAAATATATTCTGCCATACATTATGTTGCCTTTTCATTTTGTTGATGGGGTCCTTTGCTGTGCAGAAGTTTTTTTTAGATTATCTTATTTAAACTTCCTAACTACCCTGTGGAGTACATGCTATTAGCCATCCCAGTTTAAAAATCAGAAACTAAAACTTTTAAGGATTAGATAAAATGCCAAGGACACATGGATTTGTATGTGATGGAGAATGTGGGATCAAAACAATGTTTTTCTTTTCTTTTTCTCCTTTTTCCAAGTACCAACCTGGTAGTACAAAAAAAAAAAAAAGAAATCTTGCCCTAGGGAACAGTTTTGGACTAAGTGGACTAAGTACCAAACATTAGATTAGCATTTAAAAATTGCATATTTTTCTTGAGGATGGACTTATTTTTTATTCTTTTGTAGAAGATTCCTATAAATCATTTATATTTGAAATGCTGATTTAACATCATAATCACTTTCCTGCCCCTAAGAAACTTCTTCACAACTGAGTTAATTCATCTTTGTTTAGTTATGTTTTTATAGGCTAAATGGCTGCTTTTATTTGACAAATTAAACACTTCAGAATTTATTATTGGGTCTTGGTTTTAACGGTGTGATTTCATTGCAGTTCTCTCAGTGCTCATATAAAAGATAAATAGTTTTAAGGTTTGAAATAAGGCTGAGAGGTTAAAAGCATTGTTCTTATGATCAAGTAAGACATTTAGTAAGTAAATATTCTTAAAATGAACAGTCACATCTTTTTATGGTTTGTCTTTATAAAAGAATTTTGAATATGTAATTATAATTGGGAATTTGAATTTATTTTTATGTTATATAATACTTTATTGTCTCTGTTTCAACTGTCTTAAAATAATGCTTATGCTTTAAAAATGATGACAAATAGCTGTGAACTAAATTTTTCTAAAGAAAAATAAATAAGAACATCAATGTTCATATAAATAGACCAAAATGACAAACAAATGTTACATACAAATTAACCTGAAGTGGCTTATATCCATATGATGAATTAAATAGATATCTCATTAGCCATCATGAGTTGTAATCACATTTAATTTAACCTGTGCTTGGAAATGTACGTTGGACTAAGAGGTGAGGATAGTGATTATGAAAAAGCATTTTCTGAAGTACAAACCTGTGGATTACAACTCTCTTAATAAACCTCCTCTGTCCTTCACCAATTCTGAGTGGTCAGTAAGTTTAGGAAATACTCAAATAAAAATTCCTCTGCAATCATTATGATACCATAAGCAAATTAGTGGTTCTGGAAATCCTTATTTTTTTGTTTTTTTTTTCTGTTTAACTTATTCAAAGTACAATATTTTGCTACGGAATTTTCTCTAATTACATTCTTAAATTCGAATCAATACTTTTTTTAAAAGCCTCTTTTGAAATATTGCTATGGAATATATACAAATTACCGATAGAAATAAACCACTCATATAATTAACACATATTTGTTATGTGCCAAGATAATGTACTAAATACTTTAAGTAGATTCTCCTGTACAGTGCAAAAAAGCAATCCTGAGAAGGACTTTATTGCTATTTCTGTTTTCTAGGAAAAGTAATAAGCCTATGGAAATTAAAGTGACAGGCCCAAAGTCACCAGTTATCTAGGAAGATAAGCATATATTTTCTCCAAATGCTTAACATGAAAGAGGAATGTAGATTTCTTTATAAAAGTAAATATTTGACTTGCTAATACTTTTCATTGTTTCAAAACCATTGGGTATGCATAAACCCAACATGGTGTTAAAAAATCACCAATGATGAGGAATTCTAGTTCAGTGCTCCTCCCAAAAACAAGAAAAATTACTCTAAAAATTGATTTGGAAGTGTTACAGCAAACATTGTCACCTAGAGGATGTAAGCACAGTACTGTATTTCAAGTGATTTTGGATGATAAATTCCTAATGATAGTCCATCCCAATTACAGCATAAATCAGTAGGACAAACATTGTTTACTTGTCTTTACAGCATACGTCACATTGGTCAAGGATGACCCTCCTTATAACTGTTACTGTTGTAAATGATTAAGCCAATGTGTTGATACCTTCTTCATGATGTCTGTCATTTCTGTTTCATCCTTCCCATTTTCCTTGCAGGCATCCCACTTACAACTCATATTGTAACTGGCAATGATATATATCCTATTTATAGCCTCCATGTCTCAGCACACTTCTTGGCGATTGAAGTTTTAAATAAATGTCTTGAGCAGGAACTTTCCATTGTAGCTGAGTTCAGAGTGCTCACACTGTTTAGAACTGTGGAACCCTGGGACTCATGCTGACTCTTTTGGTGTTTTCTTTGTGGGAGGCAGTGTAGAGAGTTGAATTTAGTTAACAGTCTATGATATATGAAAGCATGGTGGGTCTAGGACTATATTCAAGTAAACCCCACATAGTCATGTGATTTTCCTTTTAGGACATATTTATTCCAGGTTTAGTATTCATCTATCTTACCTTATCATCAGTTATATTATAATAGTCTGGAAAAAGGGAAATGGCCATGATATATAAATTGCATATAATAACAAATATGAATATCCCTAATTATTAACATGTATATGTGCAAAAACTAGTGTGTATGAAGAAAAACTAGCTTTCATATATGAAGTATGGTGATGCTACTTACAGTGTGCTCACAGGAACATATTTAGTATCTCAGAGAGATTTTAAATAATAAAACAAATGTTTTATACCTCATATGAAATGTGCAGGATTTTGAATTGGCTTCAAAGTGAATATTTTAATAAATGTAAGTAAGAAATAAAATCATATCTAATTTGCCTTTCACACTCATTGCATTTATAAATAAAACTTTATGTCAGTTATTATGCAAATAAGAAGAAAGATTCCCAAAGATATCTCTTTGATATAAAATATTTAATATCCTTTTAGATGCATCTTTGGAATTACTTCTCCATGAATTTCCTCTATTACATTTCTGTATCTTTCTGTATCACAGTTATCAAAATATTTGTCATTTTGGGTTATTTCATATCTCTTGAAAATTCATTTACATACTAAAATTAGTAGAGAATATTTAAGGAATAACTTTGAAATAGAAAATTTCTGTGCTTTCATGGAGGAGAATGGTGACTAATGATCTGGGTATCTTAATATAAAAGGAATAGACAGAGGTCTTCTTACGCCTCCATGGGAATATTCTTCAAGTTTTACCAAAAATTACATATACTGTGATGACAATTTATTACTGGGGCAATATATTAACATAAAGTTATATTAAAGTGACTTCTAGATGCAAATGAAAATTAATTCTACAATTTAGAAGGTGATATGTATTCCAATCAGCAACTAATTAAAAAAATATGTACATATTGGGATACTACGAAGCGTCTGTTAGTGAACAGAATTCTTTAGGTATCCAAATATGCATGAGACACAATTAAGAAAGGCAACCTTCCCATTGATGGAAATGTGATCACAAAGCCCAATGGAAATGCCTCTTTTCTCTCTTCAGCCTCAGATAAATTACAAAACAAAACAGAACAAACCGTAAAGTAGGCACAAACCTACAAGGTCAACAAACAGAAAAAAGAGAGACAAAAGCACGGAGACAGAACTACAAAATTTTAAAGATGAAAATAAAACGAAGTGCATTGATTTTCTTATTTCAGTGGAAAAGGCCAAAACTCATTTGCCTAAGATCTCTACAAGGTTTATAAAATTAGCACAATCAGAAACTTAAGAGTTGGAATGGAACAAGATTGAGACTGTAATTCCCTAAAAGTCTTGCACCAGTAGCATTTAGAAACGCAGATCCTTTCCTCCAAATCTACATTGCTATTAGAATACTGCCCTCCCTATGAGAAGAAGAGCGATTCTATTTTTCTTTAAAGTTGTTAGAGAAAAGGGACCCCATGTTTGGAGACACGAAGTACATGAGGAACTAGAAATGCTTTATCTTTTACTAAAACCAATAAATGAAAGCCTTATTATAATAAATTATTTTTTCCCCAACCTGCCCTTTCTTAGTTATCAGAACACAAAGTTAACACTTAGCTCAACTGCTGTTTACATTGTAGGCTTGTGCCTGGTCGCGTTTTCAGTGTGGTTGTAAACCAAGTTTATACCCTTATTACCTGACAGTAAACCAAGCTTATATACCTACTAACAAAGTGGAGATTGAAGATTGTTTTCATGAAACTGATTATCATATAAAGCACTTCACCACTTATTAAGACTTGCTCCTGCATATAACTTCCAAGTAACTTTTTCATTCTTAAATATAAAGAGATCATCAAAAGAGTGAAGGAGCAACCAAAGACTGGGCGCTCTAGTCACTGATGTGCAGACCTAAGGGCTTCCAGAAGGCAACATTCAACAGGTGAAAGACACCTTTACCATAGAATAAAGTCCTTTTCAGACATGCAAGGTCTCTGGTAACTGGAGATTTGTGTGATCTGCAAAAAAACGACAACTATGTAATACAAGAGACGAGATCCAACAGTGGAAATACATGAAGCTAATTCAGAAGATTATGATAAAGGGAAAGATCAGGAAAGTGGCTAGAAGCAAGATTAGAAATAATACACTCAAGATTGGAAAAGGAAGGCTTCGGTTCTAATCCTACAGCTGCCAGGAAATGAATTCTGCCAGCACCCTTGGAGATCTAAGAAGCAGATTCTTCCCTAGTTAAGCTTTAGATGAGAACCCAGAACTGTCCAACGTCTTGATTCCAGCCTTGTGCTGTTCTAAGCATATGACCCAGCTAAGCCATATCCAGACCGCTGACTTATAGAACCTGTGAAATAATAAATATGTATGGTTTTAGGTTGCCAAATTTGTGTGCATTTGTTATGCACCATAGAAAACTAATAAAACACATAACTCTCAGAGTTTGTTTCCAGTTAGAAATAATTATTGGCCTATTTCAATTTTCTCTTTATTTTTTCTCATAATATGATTTTCTCTCATGTGCCAAATTTGGTTGTCTATTTGCAAATCCTATCAAAACTCAATTTCCTTGGAGCATTTCTCCACACTTTGCCCCAAAATGGACAAATAGCCTACGGTGCTATTGTTACAGGCTTTCCTAAGATAATATGCATGAACATATAAACAATTCTGTTATTTTTTAAATTTCACACATTTTAAAGCCTAGGACACACTAATATGCAATAGTATTCTCCACAAGGGAGGCACGTAATATATCCAGTACTTTGTGAAAATATCTAATCAAGATGTGCCTCAAAGCTCTTATGAGCACCTAGTAGAATAATGTGCTGCTTGGAACAGTTTAGGAAATACAGGCCCAGGCTTTCTGTTGGTCATATTAAAGCAAGTGAATATTGTGAATTTGAAATTATATTTATTCTCCCACAGAGCATCTTTAAGTCATCTATAAATGAAGAAAATCGGAATAACTTTGATTGAAATTCTGCTATGAGCCAGGCACTGTGCCAGGCTAATTGCACTCCTTAGATAATTTCTTCCTCAATGCAATATTGTAAGGAATTATTATCCCCACTTTACAAGCTTTAGACATTGAGGATCAATGGAATTAAGAGATTTGCACAAGGACCACATCTACCAAGTGTCAAGGTTTAGACTCAAACTCAACTAGTCCCGGATCCTAAGTTCTTATTTATCACATCATATTTATCTTTCTGAATTTCTAAGGATAGGTACAGGTACATGCTATTTTGTTTGTGAAGAAGAGCAGTGAACCAAGAATTTATATAAATATTGAGTCATTTGTCCCTTTTGGTAAAGGAATATTTTTCATTTATATAAATAAATGAGTCAGAAATTTACTAAAATCCATAACATACTTCCAGTTAACAATCAGCATTCCCTTGATGTCTTCTGAGAAATAAGACACTACTTATTGATAATGTTATATTTTTTGCCTTTTGTATTACCTCGGTTTTTAAAACATCTCTATTAAGATTTGGTTCTATATTAAAAAGCTGGCAAATAAGTATTAGGAGAGCATTTTAAAATGCTGACCTGCCCATCTTCATACATGAACAGGTAGACAGAACAGCCCTACCCAACACATACCTCTCAGATGCTTACTTGGTAATATCCTTTCCACTGAAGGAGATTCACCTTTTCTCTGGAGTACTGCTGAGAACTTTGCCCAAGGCTATCCATCTTAATCTCAGATTTGGCAAAATAAATCTGAGGTACTAGTTTTAAACTTTAAATTTTAAATTCTTATCCATGTCGATTTCAATATAAAATATTTAAAAGTATTTCAAGAATAAAACCCTGTGGCAATTAGTCTTTTGTGAAAAGCAGGGTGAGTTGAAGCGAGACGAAAACACATCTTACGGTAAACATCGGTGCATTTCTCTTCAGATTATGACAGATTAATTTCTCTTCCTACAAATACATAGACACAAAGAGCTAACTAACATTTCCTCCCACTGCTCTATGAGCTGTATCAAGATAACCTAAGAAAGCTGTTACAATCCTACCACTAATAAAAAACCCAAGGTATTGTTAGCAAAATGTTTGAAAAACAAATGCATTGTCTTTTGGAAAAGATGGCTCACTGATTTCTCACTATGGAGTAAAAGAGTCTCACATTCATTGCTTAGTCTCTTTTCCTGTCCCACGGTAAAATGAGCCCAAGGACTGACTTTTTTTCAGTGAGGGTGGATGAGTAATGATCTTTATTTTAGCATCAGTTTTCATTCCATGGAAATGAATTGAGAGCTTTGCATGACTCACAGATCTCATGATAAACTCTTAGCCAACTATCAAACCTCATTTCCATTGCAGAGATCTATTAATGACAAATCATTTTATTCAGAGCTATCTTACATTTGATGATTTGTGTTGCACTCTGGAAGAAATATCTCCTACTGAAGTTTGTCCTCTATTCTTAATAAACAAACAAAAAATTATGTAACTTATTTGGGTTTTAAGCATATGCGTTTAAGTCTTTTATACTCTTCTTAAAGAAAAATTAAGGCCTTTGGTCAAAACAGTGTAGTATGTTTATTTATGAATCTCCTCAGAGACTGGAAGGCAGGGGGTGCTCTCTTCCTTGATTACATTGCAGAAGGCTTGCTCCCAGCTCCTTAAGAGAGTCCTGGACTGTAAAACTGGCAAGAAGTTTTTAAAAATATATACACATCAAAGGGGCAGATAAAGAATTTACAATGACTTTTTCTTTTTTAAGTAAACGCTCTAAGGAAAGGGCAGGAGGGGCCTCTCTAGTTGACCTTGTGGATTCTGTAAGGGCCTGGGTGAGAGGCAGTCCAGGGCCAGAGGGGAAGAAAGAAGCTGGCTAACATTTCTTCAGGCTGAGGGGATCTTGGAAGCCTAGTTGGTCAGTCTAAAAAGAGCCAATTGGTTGGTCTTAAATCCATGGGCCAAAGGGGTCCAGATTGCAGTGACTATCAAAAGGTTGGTTTCTGAAAGGAAATAGGGCTACAAGTGATCCATGTGGAATGTGGGTCTGGCCATCATCCCTGCTTCATACCAGAGCTGTAGCTGAACACATCTTTGTATGATCTGTGAATAAATAAAAACGTAGTCAGTTGTTGGTTATCACTGTCTGGGTCTAGGAAGGACTAAAGACATGGGCATAAAATTAAAACCAGGAAGGGAAGAAAGGCATCCACAATTCTCTGACTGGATCTTCAATCTTTCCAAGACCACTTTGGGGTAGGATTCTTGATTGACCATCATAAAGCTGCATTCTGAATGGTGGATAGATTAATCCATTGAATAATGATGGTGACTTGAACCAAAGTATTGAATGTAATGTGTGACCATTGTTTCATATATGAGGAATAAATATGCAATGAAAAATAAACATTTCATTAATTGTCATATATTTGCTGTAGATACCTACCTGAATCAACACCTCTCTATTTTCCATTATAAAGAAAAGTAAATCTCTTCACAATGTAAATATTTTCTTACTAAAACCCTTTTTCTAAATAATTTTTCAGTGTAACTAAATTTTCTTCATTTGTTAATGATATTTTTAAAAAAGTGAAATGGTGACTCACAGATAAAATGAACATATTTTTTAAAATATTAACATTATTAATGAGGTGACAAGATGTTTCAACAAATTCAAAGGAAAATTCAAAGAAACAAAAACTAATATGTAATAAAGGAATGTCAAAATAATTTATAAAAGAAACACCAAACTGACTTTTTTTTAGATCAAGTAAAGTCAGTTGAAATTCCACCAAACCAATTTTATCTGGAAGTCTATAGAAAATAGTTATGCACTATTATCTACAATTTACAGAATTTTATATAAGTATATATATACTATATTTATAATTCTGCATATCTGTATATGCAGAATTATAATTATAGTTAGTTTAAAGGCAACAAAAAACTGAGATCAGATAACCTCGAAGGTACGCTCTAAGAGAATGTGTATAATACTGGTTTTCCATTGAAGACATCCAGTAACCTTTTTTATGCTTGGAGAGAGTAATTAATAGATTCAAGTAACAGATTAAAACTATTGACACCCAGAACAATCAAATACTAGAGTAGTAATTAAAATACACATACATATATGTATGTGTATAACCATATACATATAATCCATAACATATACATATAATCCTATAATCCATAACCTTTCCCAACTATCCCCTTATGGTGTTCACACTCCATAAATAGTCAAAGCTCTATGGTGATGTATAGGTGTGAGTTGTCAAAATGAGTCAACTTCAACTTCAGATTATGATATTATCCTTACTGGCTTAATTATCCTTGACATTCTTTAACAAATACATATTTAATATGGTGGAAGGCAGTAAAAGGAATTTTGCAGACTGAGCCCACCAACTGGAAGTCAAGGTGTTTTTTAAATGTATACACAAGAAAGTCTTACACTGTGGCTCTCTGCTGTCAGAATTATTTCCTAATTCTATCTAGAATGTTTTTGTAAAGAACAATCACCATCTCTGTCCAATGAAAAATACCTAACTTTTTTTTCCCTTAAATATGATACACTTCTCTGGTTTCCTATAAGATAGAAAACTCATTCTCAACTATGACTGCCATTCATTATAAGATCCTATATTGTCTAATCTTAGTTACTTCCTTACTCACTTCTAAATTACCCAACTCCTTGGATCTTCCAAACTGTGGTATTTGTATGTGATTTACAGTTCTTATGACCGTATCAAAAATATTAACTGAAATGCTTCTGCAAAATATAATTCCTTTGGCAAATATATCAAATTTTTCTACTTTGACTTTTCTTTTGAAGATAAAGTCTTTATCTTTCTCTAAAGTAGTGGTAAGAGATATTCAGTCATTGAATAGAGCTTTCAACACAGTTTTGAAATGAAACTTAGAAGTTGAGTGTAGTCACTGATATTGTGTGATTCCTGAGTCAAGGTCATGGGAAAAAATTGTAACAACAACAACAAAAAAGCTTGGACTTAATGAATCACAGTGCATAGTGAGTTCAGACTGTTTGACAGCCAAGTAATCTAACTCAGCCTGAGTTTTGTAACTATCACTTATAAAATGAAATAACATGCGGACTAGATGTTGTATAGACAGTAAAGAGATATAATTGCTGATCGCTATTATTGTGATTGCTTGGATAATGCTGGACATCCTCCCTGCTAAAAAACTTCTTGGATCATCATTGGTTAGCTTTAGATATTAAAAAACTTGCTTTGTATTGGATCAAGGATGACCTGCTTATGACTTTAACTCATTGGGTGGTATTTGTGTAGAATCATACAAAATGAGTCTTTTAGATTGTCTAAATCCCTTTAAGAAGAAAGAAGCTAAGATCCAGACAGCTTCAGAGCAGCTCTAAAAACACAAAATGGATGGTCATGATGTGCAGTAAAGTGGGCAGTAAATATACCCTGCTGCACATAGGCTATCTGAACAAGCTCCACATCATAAGTATATGTGTATGTGTTGTGTGTACTATGTATCGTATGTGTGATGTTAAAAGTCAAACTCAGTTTACAATACATATAATTAAATCTGATAACTTACTGGAAAAAATAATACATTGTACATTCATAATATAAACATGGAATGTCTCTTGCTTCCTATTATTTGAAATATTTCATAGTGCCATGAATAACTGTGCTCAGAAAACAAAAGAATTATATTCACATTCATATAATTTATAGTCAGGACAATTTCAGCTAAAGTAATACGATTTACTGGGCCAAATAATGATGGATATTAAGATGAACATTAAGGAAATGAATGGTTTTTTATATATGAGGACATTAAACTCAGAACACTAGTGTACAGAGGAAAAGATTGGGGAAAAAGTCACAGTGGGAGGCACCTTGAAAATGTGTTTCTTTGCTGAAACATGTTCCAATACAATATTCAGTGTTGACACTCCCAACCACAGTGGCTCTGTTCACTGCTCTGCACTAAACAGCATTTACATGACTGGGTTAGCATTCGGGAACTAGAAAGAGCATGAAGATAGATTCAGAGAAAATCAAGCAGGGAACCTAAATGGCTTCTGTGCTGCAAACAAAAAGCAATAGTGCAAACTGCTGAAAGGGAATCAGTAATTCATTTTTTAAAATCCTCAATGCACTTATTGATTTCTCAAGTTCTTTTTTATAAAGATATGTAAAATGAAATATAAAATACAAGAAAGCAGAAATATGCCACATTCAAAAATTTGTTATAAACAGAAATGAACAAAACCATGTGTATGTGACTTTTTTTTTTTGGTACTTAACATGCCCTCCAAAAAAAATTTAAACTGTTCTACACATTTATAGTAAACACATTTGGGGGAACAAGATGCTTGTTTTCAATTGTTTTGAGATCAGTAAACTTTACTGTAGTGCATGCACATTTGTACATAATAAAATGCTGAGTTTCTAAAACTACTTTTACTAAGTAAAAATTAAAGCAGGAGATAGCAACTAGATGAATGCTCAATATAAACCGATGTTACCCATTTTAATTGTATAAGATTTGGATGAAAGAACAAAATAAGCAATAGTTTGAGGCTGTTTTCTGTCTATACTTGGTCCAAAGTTTTATGTAAAAACAGTGTTTTTAGAAGTACCAAGTAACCCCATCCCCCTCAACACACAGACACAGAAGCATTGCCACATTACAGCTAGAGTGCCATGTTCTATATTCTGGAAAGTAAGTATGAAGTAGAGGGAAGATGGTTCTAGGTTTTTACTTACTGTGACTGTTATGTTGTTTTTGTTACAGTGCTTTTTTTTTCTCGATTCTTAATAATAACAGGTTCAAATCTTGGGGGAGGGTTATTATTTTCTAATATATCACTCAGTCATTGTTCATTGATTAGCTTGCATTGTCCTGTGAAGAAAATTGTCCTTTCAGGAATTGGCGATAAACTAAGGTTTATCCTTTAAAAAAAGTAAATACCTATTCCCTTTCCTTTAATGATCTTCTTTTCCGGGCGGAGTTGGTATAACAATCAACAGTTGCAGCAAAATGAGCTTTGTTTCATCTTTCTCCCTTCTTCCCTCCCTCTCTTCTTCGTCCTTCTCCTCCCTTCCTATATTTTATTTGTTTAATTTACCTCTCACTTTGTTATTTTGTGCATTACTACACACTCAGGATTTTTGTAAATTCAATATTTTACATTAAATTGCAGTCATTTCTCTTGTTACTCATACTGTCTATAAAGAACTTTTAAAACTCAACTACAAAAAGAAAGAGACGCAGTAAAAACATGGGCAAAGGACTTGAATAGATATTTCTCCAAATAACATAAAATGACCAAAAAAGCACATGAAAACATGTTCAACATCATTTGTAATTAGGGAAATACAAATCAAAACCACAGTGAACACTTCACACCACTAGGATGGCTATAATGAAATTAGATTCACAAAACATGATAGGAAGTGTTGGTAAGGAAATGGAGAAATCTAAACCCTCATTTGACTGTCAAGTGGTTGAGCTGTAGTAGAAAACAATTTGGCAGTTCCTGAAAAAGATTGAATATGGAATTATCATATTATCTTGCAATTACACTTTTAGATGTATACCAAAAAAGAATTAAAGACAGCCACTCAAACAAGTACATGTGTTTGCTTGCTCATAGCATGAACATGTCCATTAAGTGGGAACAACCCAAAGGTCCATCAGCAGATAAATGAAAACAAGTTTTGGATATTTTTTAGAAAACTTTCACATACAATGGAATGTTATTCAAACAAAAAAGGTTGAGGTACTGCCACATGCTATAGCATGGATAAACCTCAAAACATACGAAGTGAAAGAAAACAGCTACTGTTTTTCCTTTCACTTCTGTGAATTTTTGCTCCATATATTTTGAGGCTCTATTGTCAGGAGCACATCCGTTTAAGATTGTTAGGCCTTGTAGATGAATTGACTGTTTTGTCAAAATATAATATCCTTTTTAGGGCAATGCTTTTTGTTTTTGTTTGTTTTTATACATACTGCGAATCTTTGTCTTTTAATTTGTATATTTATGCTATATACATTTAATGCATTTATTGACATGTTTGGATTTAGATCTGTTTTATTATTTATCTTTTGTTCATTTCCTCTATTTTTTGTTCCTATATTTACTCTTTCCTGCTTTCTTTTGGGCTATTCAACATATTTTAGTATTCCATTTTATATTACCAATTTTTGGCTACATCTCTCTGCATAATTTTTATTGCTTCCTTTAAACACAACACTATACAATTAATTTCATAGTTTACTTAAAATCAATATTCTATTATTTAAAATGAAATTTAGAAAACTCACCACTGTATACATCCCTTTAATCTCTTTTTTATATTATAGTTACTTATATATTTGGCTATATACAATAAAGACCACATCAATTATAAATTTAAATTGCAACAAACATAATTTTAAGATGTCTAGAATAAAATAGTCTCTCCTATTTTACCTACCCAAATAGTTGCCATTTCTACTGATTTCCTTTCATTCTGTTTCATTAAGCTGCTTTCTGGTATCATTTAATTTCTTTCTCAACAAATTTCTGTAGCAATTTTTTTTATAGTAGGTCTTCTTTCAACAAATTCTTTTATTTTTCCTTCATCTAAGAATGTCTTTATTGCACCCTCCTTCCCAAAGGTTACTTCTGTTGAATATATAATTCTGCATAATAATTCATTCTTTCTATACATTAATAACTTTCCCCTTTCTCATGGCCTGCATGAATTCTGATGAAAAATATAGTCAGCTGAACCATTGTTCTCCTACAAATAATATTTCAATTTTTTCTGTTTTCAAGATTATTTTCTTTCTATTCAAACTGTTTGATTGTGATATGACTGGGCTTTTGTTTTGTTTTGTTTTGTTTATCTTGTTTCAAGATTTTTGTGGTCTTTGAGGTTCTTGGTGTATATTCTCCCAACTCTTAGGAAGTTTTCATGCAGTATTTCTTCAAATATTGTGGGAGCTTTTCATCTCTCTTTGGAATTGGTAGACATGTATTTCAATTCTTTTGTTATATTTCCAGTGATTCCTGTCTATTTTTTCCAATCTGTGAACAATAAAGTGTGTTCACAATTGCTTATTGAAACATTTTTTTGAGAGCAGCTTTACTATCTTTGTTAGTTAATTTTAACATCTTTTATTTTAGCATTTTTCTCTCTTGAGTGTCTTGCCTCATACCAGTTGAGAGATTCCTGGTTTTTATATATTGAATAATTTGAACAGTATACTGGACTGTTGGAAATTATATTATGAGATCTCTTATCTTGTTTAAATCATATGGAAAATGTTAATATTTTTTCTTTGATCGTGTAAGTGACCTGGTTAGCTTCAGAGTACAAATTTCAACTCAACTTCTGTAGATTGTAAATTCAGTATCAGTTCACTTTTCAAGGCTTTGCAGTGCTATTTGGATCTGTGCCTGGTGTCTACTACCCAGTGACTCTGAGACCTAACTAGTAGTCTCTATCAGTGAAGTTCCCAAAATCTTCAGCTTGCTGGTTAGAGTCTGACTCATATATGCATAGCCTGGGAATGACCTCCAAGATTTTGCACAAAAAAATTATAGGATTGTATCACAAATACCATGCTCTCTGTGGTTTCCTGCTACACCCAGCTCTTTTTGTTCTTCGAGCCTGAAAGTTGAATCTTAATTATCCCATTCTGTTGCACACGTATGCAGCATAGCCTGCATTTAAGGCTAAGTAGTGAGATACAGAAAGAAAAAAAACATAAAGTGATCTACCGCATTCTCATGGGATCAGTGGACCACTTGTCAGAGAAGGCTTTTCTCCCTCAGAGTCTGGCTCCTGTCCACTTCCACTGCACTGAAGCCTCTGCCAACACTGCCTTGAGGTTGATTGCTGGCCGGGAATGAGAGATGATAAAGAGGAAAAAAAAATGGGATTGGTGGTATTCCTGTGTTCTCTTCCTAGCCTATCTACCATTTCATCAGGACTAGAGGCTTCTCCTGGAGTCCTCTCTATCCATGTTTATTCCCACTTTTGGATTTTAGGCTGTTTTTGCATTTTAACTAGGGAAAACCAGTTGGGGGAAAATGGTAAAGCTACTGCTGGCTTTGTGGCATTTAGAATTCTGGTCTTTGTCTCCAAACTGCTTGCTATGATTTATTTTTCAGAATCTTCAAACAACTGGTCCATGCATTCTGTCCAGATTTTATAGTTACCTTCAGTGGGAAAGACAAGGTGGAATGCGCTTATTTTATCTTATCCTGGGGAAGCATAAATAATTTATATCTCCAGTTCTTTCTATTAATAGTGACTGTTATATCCTACTGATCCATTATGTCAAAGCCCATAATATATGTAGTTTGTTGATCATATCATTCCTCTAAGTAGAAGCCAGTGCACACAAGTATTTCCCATCATCCTGTAAGGTTCTCAGTCAGCCCTTGACTGTCTGAATGAACTGCCAGTCAGATTACTTATCTCCTGATGCGTTCTCCTGATTTTTTGGTTAAATTTTGGGTAGATAAATATCTCTTTAATCCTCTTTAAGTCACTTGGTGAGTCATGAACTTTTCAATTTCCTATTATGCCTATAATACAAATTTGTGAATTTCCTAATTAACAACTGATGACCACAATATCAAAGAGTACCTTTCTATAATTTATTTTTTTTTTCAGTTGGACTGTTCAAGCATTCTATTATTTCTTAAGCTAGTTTTGGTCATTTCTATTTTCTAGGAAATTTTCAGCATCACATAAGCTTTCATGTTTAATGACATACACTTATAATAATATCTCGTTAGCTTTTAAATCTGGCTTAAATAATAACAATCACCTATTCTTCTGTTGTGCAAATTCAGGACCCAGTACTGTTCCATGTGTTTCACAAATAATAACACACTTAAACCTCATGGTTAAAGAGTAACAACCCATAAGATAAGTACCACTGATATGACTCACCCAATTTTAGAGTTGAAGTAACTGAGGCATAAACCCAGGTTTGCATAGCTGACAAATAGTAGCTCCAGGCAACCTGGAGTCCCAGCCTTTGGTCATAATGTCTTTAACTTACCTCCTTTCTATTCCTAGACTGTGTGTTTCTTTGTTTTGTATATCATTTTCCTTTGTCTAAGAGTCTGATTTCCATGTTAGTTTTTTCATGCTGCTTCTCTCATTGTTCCTCTTCACAACTTCATGTTATTTCTCAGTATTAGCAACCTATTAAATATTGTGAATTATTATTTTTTTTAATTTGGGAAATCATGTTTTCGTTCTAGTAAGTATCTTTTTTAAGGTTTCAGTAGAATATCCTTGAGGATTGTCATTATTTTAAATTAACATTCTCATCTTCCTCTATTTTGTATTATTTCAATGTTTTTCAGCATGATCTTGTTCTGTCATATTACTAATTTGTTTTGAAGAAGTCATAACATTTTATTCTTTTTCTTTTTTGGTTCCTATAATTCTAGATCAGTCTATCAGGGTCCCTAAGACAATGGTAAATAAGAAAATAGAGAGAAGTGTATGTTTTGAGAGTGCAACATTATAGGAGCCAGGACATGGCTTCCTCTGAGCTGAGACACATAGAAAGAGCCCCTTGTCAACAGCACTCTCTGGATGTAAGAAGCAGCTTCCCTTCTCATGGGCTGAATATTCAGTCTGTCAGTGCCTGGTATCTTTTGATTCTTAATCACAGCAGGACTGAGGGTTGCCTCCACAGATTATCCAAGTGGATAGTATAGAAAGATCCCCTTAATTTGCCATGAAATATACAAATCTCAATTTATGGTATAGAGGAATGGTAAACCTTTTTGTTGGTGGCCTTCCAGTTGTTTCACACGCTATAGAGAATGAGTGCCATCCCCTTGGAATTTACCAGAATAAAAGATGACTTAGACATATTATTGAAGCTAAAAAAAAGTAGATTATAATTTTTGCTGTGTTATTTCAAAGAAGGAGACACTATGAGAAGGAATCAGGGATACATGTTCAGGCTGTTCGTTCATAGAATCTATTATAGTCACATTGCTTTTGGAAAGGTACTTTTCTGAATCTCTTCCTGCACACTTAATATAATAAAGTATTAAAAATATCATCTTAGGCTTTCCATTATACATTTTACATTTTGAAATGCAAAATTCATTCCATTTTGTTTTAAAAAATGTTTATGCTGTTAAAAATTCACCCACTGACTAATGAACTATTCGTTACTTTGCTCTTCAGCATAAGATGTAATGCCAAATAAAAACACCTTAAAGCAAAATTATGTTTCACAGCATTATGTGGCAAATTTAAATGCTGCTGAATAACTGAGAACAACAGCAATTAATATTCAAGGTAGTAAGTCCATCGTGCAGAATTCAGTTATAGAAGCAGAACCACTAGAAATGGTAGGGAGTATGGAATTTATAGCAGAAGATTTGAATTAATGCAATTGTAGATACTGCTTACAGTGTAGGTACACCTGTTGGCTTTTGATGCTGTGCCTGAAGGCGGGGCAGTGTGTCAGGAAGGAAAGGTGGAGACAGTGGAGGAAGGGAAGGGCAGGCCAGAACCCATGCAGACCAGCTAGAATCTGTACTGGTCTCTCACAGTCTCTAATTTTGACGATGAAAGTGATGCACTGGAGAAACCAGTGCCCAAGAGTTGCAGAAAATGAAGTGGTGGGAGCTACAGGAGCTGTGGGCCTGGCTGCTGTCCCAGGCCTCTGAGGGGAGTCAGCAAATCTGCAGCAGGATGCGTGAACTAATTGCACCTTGCTCCGCACTGCCCTTCTGAGCCTGAAAAGACCTTGACCACTGCTTCACTCTTGTCTTCCAAATCTCACACAAAATGTCTCTTGTGGCCCACAGCGATCTAGAAATATGGACTTGGAAAACAGTACCAGCTTTTCTCAGTTGACCTAGTAGAGATCTACAACACTAAGTAAAAGAACATCTATTGATACATGAAATTTTTAAGAAGAAGTTATTGTAAAAGCTTATATTTGCTCTGAAAAGAACCATGGAACATGCCATCTTGAGGTATAACTGTATTAGTATACTAATTTGATGCATAAATTTATTTTTAAAATATATTGTTATTTCAGCAAATTATATGTCAGGAAATGAAGACATGCTACTGAATAGATTTCTGAACTATATTACGATTTGAGCACTGTGTTCGTTTTGATTTTTTTTCAATGCCTGGGTGTTCTTCATAATTCCTTCTTGTCCATTCATGACAATTTCCATACAGTTCTGTATAAACAATAACATTTTAAAGATATTGTTAATAGAAGTTATCAAGAACAGTCTAAAAGGATCATAAAATACATATTTATACAACAAAAGTGACTTCGTTCTATGACAGGAAACAATGATCCGAAGTTTAACCAAATGACATACCTAATGTAGTGTGAGAGCACATTGTGAAACCCAAGTGCAAGAAACAGAATCCAAAGCTTATCTTACATTTTTTCCCACCAATTTAATGCCCATTAGGTGTTCATGAAAGATAAAATTAAATTGATTCAGCACTAAAATTCTATGATGCTTTTCAAACTAATGTAATGAGAATGCATTATTCCGATTTGGGGTTTCATTATAACTGAAACAAAATGAGAGTAGAAGTTACATATTTTCTTCCTTAAACTCTCAAAATCTAGGCAATTCCACTAAACACTGTCATACTGGAAAAATAAAGAAATCTCGCCAAACTATAATATTATTATTTTAACTAACATAACGTTTTACTAGTGATATAAAGCTTTGACCTATATAATGAACTATTCTAAAAAGTTAGCAAATATGAAAAAAAAACTTATCTTTGTTTTTAAGTAGTGAGGGCATTTAGTCAATCATCGTTTGTTTCCAAATTCCCATGCATCTCGTCCAATCTTGCCTTCTTCTAGCAACTAGTTAACTAGACCGGGGTCAGTGAACTAGAAAACAGACCCAAATCCTCCTCTCGCAATTTTGGTACGGACGTCAAGCTAAGAATGCATTTTACATTTTTGAAGGTTGTAAAAAACACACATGACAAAACAAGCAAACCATAAAACAAAGAAGAAGATGCAAAACCCATATGTGACCCACAAAACTCAAAATATATATGACCTGGCCATTCACAGCTAGTTTGCCATCCCCTGGAGTAAACTGAAAGTCCTTGGACATCATGATTTATAATCTGTTCACCTTGACATACTTAACATTCTTGACACATAATAAATATTCAGTAAATTTGTTGAATTTATGAAAAACTACTTGGTTCACTGTTAGAGGAGTCTATCAAGTCTGGAACTAATGGTAAAGCTATCTAAAGAGTTCTTAGGTGGTAATTACCAGTACAGTGGAGGAACAGACTTGAACACTTGCGTGGCAAAAACATACTTCCATATACTTAATATGAAGTTGTTTTAGAAACTGACTTCTTACCTAGGGACTCTATTTCCTAGCCAAACTAACATGTAGGTGTGGACGTATGACCAGTTATTAGAGTGAGCCAGAGACTCTCTTTTCCCTTCAGCCTGCTGGATTCAGAGAGCAACCCAAATACAACATATATACATGCACATGCATACAACCCATAAATAAAAGAGTTATGTCATAAAGGGTTTGCATGTAGCAGGATGGATCTCCATGATACTGCATCTCAAAACCAGTCATGTAAAAATATCATTTGACTGACAGTGCTGTAAGTTTATGTATATTCAGCTGTAGCAAAAATAATATTTACACAAAGATCTGCCTCTGGCAGTACCTGCAGTAGTTTGTAGCATACAAGTTGAGAACTGCTGGCATGAACTCAAATTTTCTGCCAGCTGCATGACCCCAAAGTGCCTCATTATTTTTATGCAATTATAAAGTTTATGATTGAGAGGTTATTTTTAGAGCAAAAAATGAACTTGACCAGAATATCTAAACAAACCCAGCACCACATGTAATTGAGAAACATGTAGGAAGGTAGAGTGTCAATCTATAACACGGTTTATTATCTCCTTTTCTTTTTTCTCTTTTTCTTTCTTTTTCCCCAGCTCTGACAAGACTTTCCTGAGGCATTGTTTTCGTATTCAACTCATGAAATCTATTACCATTAAACTATTATGCATTATTTGTCCTCTAAATATTTAAATTGTTCTTAAAATTATTGGTGCTCTAAGTACAAATACTTCAACATTTATGCATTTGAAAGAAGGATGGGCCCATATAAAAGCCCTGATGGGAGAGGGAACTGCAATAATGGAGACAGGAACCTAAAGGACCATACACTCATTACCCAGGATGGTGGATATTATTTACTTAGCAAGTGACTACTTTCTCTTCTTTCTTGCTAAAAATGCCTTGATTTTGTCTAGGGGAGAGGCAGTGAGATCTTGCTGTTAAGGAAGTTCAATCACTTATTGGCCCCCAAATTATCATTGATCTAAACACGTATGGGTTATTCTATTCCATTGGGCAGTATGATGTAAATAGATTTATTCTGGCAGTTTCCAGGAAGGTTTTCTTCCCTATTAATCAAAAGTGGCCAGAAGAATGCTACTTTTTTTGTGGGGCCACTTTCTATTTACTGGTGTGTGTTCTGATGCCTGTCGGCAATCACTAGCTGGCAGACGGGAGCCTTGGAAGCTAGGACTCCGCGGATGTGGAATACAATAATGAAAAGCAATCCAGTTCTTGTTGAAATTTAGGAGCCATTGAATGAAACCTTGGACAATGTGGGGTTTTTTTTAGAAATTTTGTTAAGAAAAATACAAATACACTTAAATTTTAGTCTTGGTCAGGACTGTAGATGAAAGCCTTTCTAATTCCTATATCCAGGTCATGTAGTACTGATGAAAAGCACATAATAAAGATAATTATCAGAATCAATTCTTATTTCAGTGCCTTGAGGCATTTTTCTAAGTGCTTTCAAAACATCAGCTCATTTAATCTTCAAAACAACATTCTGAGTTACACATTCATAGCTGAAGAGGAAACTGAGATACAAAGATATATAACTTGACAAAGGTAATATACCTCGGTGATAATTGAGCCAGCATTTAAACCCTGTCAGTTGTCCTTGGGAGTCTGGGATTTAATCTAACTTATCTGATTTCTTTAGGAAAAAGAAAGAAAAAAAATACTCCATGGAAAATGATGTTTCCTCCTAAGTTTTTGTCTCTAATAAAATCCATCCAATTTACTATGAACACAACAGAGAAAATTACAATGTATAATTTTTAATGACTGTCCACCATTTAACATTCTACCACTGAAATTTAAATGGCCCTAAATTTCTAGAATAACTTGTATATTTTCTTCTTGTCAGGTGCCAGTCCACTTAATTTATGTCTTTTTCTCTCGTCCAGAAAAGACTGGAAGAAGAGAATCATGGCAAAGAACTGAAAAGTTTGAAGTAGATCAGGGAGAGTCTATACTTCTCAGCTTCTCATAAATAGTTAAATATAAATTGTCATGAGAAGAGTTACATAATTGCTGAATTGAAATTCTAACTTTTCCTCTAAGGAGTGACTGCAATAAACATGAGCACATCTAAATTCCTGATTTACTGAGTTCTTACTTTTTACTCACTGGAGAAAGAGGTGAAATAATGACTATAGGGTAGAAGTTATATTTGGCCATTAACTAGGTTTCTGCTTATTCCTATTGTTGGAAATCACTAATAATATCAGGAAAATGTACAAAATGGTAGTGGCTCTGTTCCTATAGTTACCTATGCTTGTATGAGGTGATATGATATGAAGGTGACAGGATTCTATTTCGTACTTTTATTTTCCTGTGGAACAAGTAGAAAGTGATTTTTTTAAATGGACATCCAAATTATTTCATTAAATATTTTCAGAACCAGATACTCTCTGTGACCCTTCTTGCTGTGGTCTAATACTCCAGGTTTTCATCCATTTCCTGGTACCTCAGTCTGCCCACTCTGTACATTGTAAGTTGAATTAAGTGATTCACTGTGGTATTTCACATTTTCTTCTGATCCTTTTCTACAGGATTAACCTATATTTTATGTTCACCAAACTCTAAGAAAGAATTCCTCCTGAGCTCAATT